>DWON01002951.1:0-19197 GCA_018251015.1 Phocides pigmalion okeechobee
ATTTCGATCAAAATATCGGTATAATAAATATAAATTTTATAAATATAAATTTTAAAATACTTAATTAATAATTTTATAAGTATAAATTTTAAAATACCTCCGTTGAAATCGATGTATCAATACTTAATATCGAGTGTTTATAATATATCGATAAATATAGCATCACTAACTGCCGCTACTAACAAGAGCGTCGCCATTTTGTTACACTCATGTGGTGTTGAGAATGGCGTTTTTACATCATAAGTTAAATTGATTAATTGCAATTGCAAGAAGTTTTTCAAGTGTTACATTATATTTTTACCAGTGAAAATTTACGAGATTCACAATTATACATTGTACGTGACATTTTGTAACTAGGAATACGTAGGTGAAGCAAGAATGGGTCGCGGAAGGTAAATAACGGCTTTGTCACGGCGTAATAATTTTCATTGAAAATTTTGATTATAGCACTTTAAAAGTTCTTTATTTCGTCGATATATTGTTTATATTGTCTTATATAGGGATAGAAGTCGGGATAGGCGCCGCAGTCGCAGCAGGAGTAGGAGCAGAAGTCGCAGTCGCAGCCCGCGCTATGGCCTCGGGTCTGGAGGTGGAGGAGGAGGTTATGGCGGTGGCCGCCGCAGCAATCCCGGCGCTAACTTACGCAAACCAAAATGGGACCTCAGTAGGTTGAAACCTTTTAAGAAAGATTTCTATGTGCCTCATCCGGATGTTGAAAGTAGATCAGAATCTGAAGTGGAATCTTGGAGAAGCGACAATGAGATTACTCTCAAAGGCCGTAACATTCCTAAGCCCACGTTAACATTCGACGAAGCAGGTTTTCCTGATTATGTGATGGATGAGATTGACAAAATGGGATTCTCTAAGCCAACACCAATTCAAGCTCAAGGTTGGCCTATTGCATTGAGTGGAAATGATATGGTGGGCATCGCCTCTACAGGATCGGGGAAGACCCTATCATATATACTGCCAGCTATTGTACATATTAATAACCAGCCAAAATCTAGCAGAGGAGATGGACCTATTGCTCTCGTCTTGGCACCAACAAGAGAATTAGCTCAACAGATACAAGAAGTTTGTGACAAGTTTGCCAACACATCTAAAATTCATAACACATGCTTGTTTGGAGGTGCTCCGAAAGGACCTCAGGCCAGAGATTTGGATGCTGGAGTAGAGATTGTCATTGCAACACCTGGACGTCTTCTTGATTTCTTAGAAAGTGGAAGAACAAACCTTAAAAGATGCACTTATCTAGTGCTTGATGAAGCTGATAGAATGTTGGATATGGGGTTTGAGCCTCAAATTAGGAAAATCATTGAACAAATCAGGCCTGATCGTCAAACTCTTATGTGGTCTGCTACTTGGCCCAGAGAGGTGCAGAGTCTGGCATCAGAGTTTTTGAAGGATTACTTGCAAATCAATGTTGGGTCCCTGCAACTGGCTGCCAATCATAACATTTTGCAAATTATTGACGTATGCATGGAATATGAAAAGGAGACAAAATTGAGCACCCTGCTTAAAGAGATTATGGCTGAGAAAGAAAATAAAACAATTATTTTCATTGAGACAAAGAGGCGAGTTGATGACATAACAAGAAAAATGAAACGTGATGGGTAAGGAATTTTGTTTTGCATTTATCTTAAGCAACCATGCATAGTTATGTAGGTTGTTACCGCAATATTGGTTAATGTGCATTCAAAACTAATGATATTGATTGATTGGTCTTGTTGTTGAGCAGTATTTTATTAAAAATGTTGGTATAATGTCATACTTGGTTAATAAAATTTGTCCATAAACAACACAAGGAGTAATTGAAGTGGAAATAAAGTATATCTTTATTATTTGATTATAGAAGCATATAAGCTTGCAGGCCATGAGGTTAACACTTTCCCTGCCGCATACAACATTGCTGAGTATGGCGCGGCGTAACTCGCTTGCGGCCTGTACATACATACCTGTATCATATGTACAAAAAAGTATGGATTACGGGCAAACAAAAGTACTATGTTTACGTTGAGACTGACAAGACTAGGCGTAGACATTATGTCTGTGTATTTGTAGATGATACACAGATGTTAAAAAATACAATATTTCATTGAATTGTCTTTGCATCTTCAGTCTACACAAAAGTGCTCCAGTTTAGTGTCGCCTCCCTCAATGTTGACCCGATCTAATATATGAGTGCTACAGTCAAGTGTTAAATAGTTGCTGTAGACACTGTAGCACATCCACATATCTCACCTCAAACAGAACAATTCTTATCAGAGTTTATCATGTAGATGCATTACTCCTGAGGACTGCAATGGTTGTGTAGCCAGCTATTCTTTTTTAATAATTTTTTGGTGAAAATGGGTTTATTTGTATCTAAAGTTTACTCTATTTGTTTTTCTCAGATTAAATTCTGGTTTTGTAGGATTAAAAGCTTACAGTACAGTAGAACTATAAAATGAAAAAATTGTTTAAATTCTGTCATTTTTTTCCTTGTTTACCTAAAATATTCATATTATATATTTGTTTACAGATGGCCTGCAGTTTGCATTCATGGTGACAAGTCCCAAAATGAACGAGATTGGGTATTGCAAGGTAAATTTAGACATGGCAAAGACTTTTAGCTTTATTCTTTTTCATTTTATTTAATATTATTATATTATGGTAATTATGCATTGAAATAAATAAAACATTTTGAATTCTCTCCGCATATAAAAGAACCTAAATGAGGCGAAACTATAAATATTTACATATGTAGCAAGTAGTAAAACAATCGAGAAGCGGTATCGGACTTAATAGAAGCGACGGGTCGCGGCGAGTGTGCAGTAGAGAGTCCGTATCTGAACACGTGTCTGCATGTGCAGGCTGCGGAGGGCTGCGGCTGGGCGGCGGCGCGGCGACGCGCTGCGCTCTTGAAATTTCGCTTTCGTTCACTCGCGGTTATTAGTCGGCCGCGCGCGCTCCGGTAAGCATGTGTTTCGCGTGACGCGCTCCGGTACTTAGCGGCGGCACGTTCGATTTCGTTTGCGAGTCGATCGTGGTGCGGCATGGCTCCGCGACGACAGGGCGCCACCGGTGAGCGTGAGGCGGAGGACGTCCACGGGTGCTGCGTGCCCGGCGAGTGCCTTCGCCCTCGGGAACCCGTGCGCGTCGAGGACGCAGTCCGCGTGCTATGCAACAATGACACGTGCGCCGCCGGCCGGTACATGCACCGAGAGTGCTTCGAGCAATGGGAGGCCGGGGTACTCGCTTATCTCAAATCCTGTGGCCGAGCGCGCTCATGGTCCGAGCGGCAGCGACATCAAAATCTTTGGACGAAGAAAGGCTACGATTTGGCATTTAAAGCCTGCGGCTGCCGTTGTGGACGAGGACATCTGAAAAAAGACTTAGATTGGGCGCCTCCGGGAGCCGCTATCAGAGCTGATGAAGAGAAGAAGCGACGCAGGCGAGCGCGATCAGGCCGAACCCCGGCGGCCGTCGATGTCCGCGCCAGAGCTTTCAGCCTCTCCAGCTCCGGCTCATGTTCGCCGCCCTCTGCACCGTCGGAACCATCGGCCAGCCCTACACATGCTCCACCCCAGACCATGACACCTGCAAAGAGAAACTCCAAACCAGAAATCGTTTCCGACAGGATCAGGTAAATATTACAACATAAAATCTTATTTCAGGATGTTAATAAGGATTCTTAGCTGCTTAAATTACTTATCCTACTACTATTAAAGTATATAGTAATTGACACTTCGACAACTGCGTGTACTTGCGTATTTGTCATTGATGGCATGAATAATTGAAAAGGTGTAAGCGAACAAGTTGGAATTACATTGGAAACATATCGTTAAAAGTCGCGGAGTGCTTGCTAAACGTTAGCGAAGCTTTTACAATCATGTATTATGTAAATAGTATGGTAGGTGTATTGATGGAAATTTGGTACGTATTTTATTGAATGAAATTTCCTGGGAAGCGATGGCGTTGGTCTTCGAATTGCTTTATCTTCATAACACTTACATCGATATTTGGCGTAGTCAGCGAGGGGAAAACGCTACGTTGTACTTATGTGTTGATTGCTTTTCTCGCCGTTTTTTTATATTGTAAAAAAGCGCGAGCCCACAGAGTCGGGGCAACTCGGTTTGGGGGTTGG
This sequence comes from Phocides pigmalion okeechobee, assembly GCA_018251015.1. NCBI lineage: Eukaryota > Metazoa > Arthropoda > Insecta > Lepidoptera > Hesperiidae > Phocides > Phocides pigmalion. The sequence continues at coordinate 4,127 of DWON01002951.1, forward strand.
GCGCCGTTTATTTTCGTACAAAACCCGGCCCCCCCGCCACTCGCGTGCATTCAATTCAGAGATAGCTAGATACTTAGGTTGCTAACTGCCTCATGTAAGTAACACCTAATTTGATGTAAGTAGGTAGGTAGCAGCCATGATCAATTGCAGTACGAACGCGAATAAATAAGTTTTATCTCTCAAGGCAGGTAAGTAATAAATCTAAGGCTTAATTTTTAGCTCCTAAACCAAATATTGATCTAGATATTTTTTGGCAATTATAGTCTTCAAATTATAATTAGGAAATACAAAAAATATTGTTATCAAGCTGAGCTGAGTAACTTACAAAAGTGCGTACTACTGTTAGGAATATTTTGTCTCGCAACGGGTTAAATTCATAAGTGTGAAATAATTATTACTTATCCGCTGAATAAAGTTTATTCACTTTTTCACGTCTTTACATTTAAAAAAGTATATTTAAAACTTAGACGTAATTATTAATTTTATTACTATTAATGTTTCTAAATGGGTATAATCGAATTTATCTAAAGGCACAGCTAGTTTACCACGCTTAATGATTTTTTTTTTATATTCAACTAATTATACGTGCTAAAATGCATTTGAGTAAAATTGTAAAAAATAAGCTTGATAGTCTACAATTCAATACAATGGCCGATTAGAAGAATGAAGTAAGGGATGGAATCCAAGGCGTAAAAATTAATATTAAATAAAAAAAAACAATGATCGATGATATTAATCTAGGAGTTACAGCAACATTACTGTTCTAACTTGGATGTAAAGTATTACTTCATGAATTGTTTCATTATTATAAAAAATGCTACACCTATTTACGGATTTCCTTATTTAATGCGTAAACAGTAGCGATTTTTTTTATTCCTTACGTGTTTTCCGGGACGAAAGTACCTACTTTAGAGTTATCTAGGATGGACCGTGGGTACGTAGAAGATTTTTACTCTTGAAGAACACAATATTATTTGATGCTTCGTGAAAATAATTGTCAATGGTTACTAAGGAATTTATTCGTAATGTAGATCTTTTCGATTTAAGTAATCAGAATTCGATTCTAATAATCTAATTTCAATACTCAACACACCTCAAAAACACATGTCCAATAAAAATACTTTTATTTTTTTGTAGCGAATCAAGTCGAGTCATTCAAATGACTTAGTAAATGAGAAAATGCTAAGAAAATCATGATGAAATATAACTATAGGATACCTATCTAATTTAAGAAAAGACTTATCTGAATTTTTATCAATATTCAACACATCAATACATTATTTATGTTCATTCTATATGAGTATAACTAACCGACGCGATTTTCATACTTAGAGGATTCAATATTTAATAGTATCTAATACATGAAATGTATGTATCTTACATTAAATTAATATTGTATTCCATGGTCAATGCGGCGGTACAGTATTTCTCTATTTATGTTCGTTATATTGAAAATTGCACAATAATAAGTAAATGGGTACCTACGCGAATTATGAGTAATTTATATAGTTTTTTCTTGTACTTTATACGTACTTTTTTGTCATGAGAAGAATAGCAAACATGAAGCACTTGATATTAAGTAGTCGCTGCAGTCTATGGACAACAACATGCAAGTTCAAACGGTATTGAAGTCCTATATGTATTATTCCTGAGGACTAGAATTGTGCCTCGCTTGTAAGTGGAGCCGGCAACCGCATCTCCAACCGAAACAAGAGTTGCTGCACAACGAATTATGAGAAAAGAGATAAGAGTTATAATTCTGGTACGGTTGGCGCGGCACAAATTGGCGGAGCCCTAAAAATGCAATTTCGCCGGCCCCATATATTTACTGCGCTCCGGTGCACAGCTGGTTTCCGTTTCCCGTTCGTAGTGGCAAAACTGCGTTTTCCCGAAATTGAGCTGCCCCCTGCCATTCCCTTGTCCAAATTGTTGCGGTTTCTTCGTCAAAACTTATTACGTATCCACGTATTTTTTGTCAATCGATAATTCGTTTCCGGCTTAAACTCTACTAGGTATTACGTACCCTTTACAAGGAGTAAAATAACAAAATAATTGGAACCTTGTATTACCATTTTGCTTGCCTACGGCAAAACCAAAATAGTATGCATGTGGATGAGTATACGGGTATAAAGTATATGTTCCATTGTATGCGGGTATAGGGTATATATTACGCTAAAAATACTGGATCGATTTGTTCCGACGTTTAATTCGAAAAATATATTACGCTGAAATATAAAAAGCGCCATGAGTGGTACTTATGATTGATAATTTCTTTGTGGTATCAAAAGTTTCATAATTTAATTCGATAAATGGCGTGGTTTTTTAATTTTTTATACATATTAGAAAAATAGCAAAACGGAACCGGGATGTTTAAGTTTAAGATATATATTAAAATGACCCGAATGTTTATTATTACTTAAGTTTCACTTTTTAATAATAATTAGATTTTAGAATTTTAAATCTTTTGTCTTGTTTTGAACTTAAATTAAGGATTTTTTAGTAATCGGATATAAGTTTATTCTTAAAATTATGTGTCTTGTTTGCACGTTGGATTAAGAAAATGTGTTTGGTATGTTGCACTTAATAAACATTGTACTAGGACGTACGAAATAAGGTGCAATAATATAATAATACATATACTTACATTGTTTCCCAGAAATATGTTACTGTGAGGGTTATCAGTCTTCCATATATGTAATTTGTTACCAAGTTATGCAAAATAAGTCGATGTCTAAGTTATTTATATAAATAAAGTGATAGACGTATTTCGTATAGAGGGATATGCGCATCTCGCGAAAACTACCGGATATACATATGTATTTCGATCACTTTTACTTCGGAGAACTTGGTACTTATAAAAAATATATCACATTATCTTCACTTATTAAGTTTTTAATGTTTTAAGAAATTGTGATTTTTATACGCACTACGCGTTCAGCGATGTTTTTATGCCGTGAAGGGGACATGCGATATGGTGTTAATACAATAAAAAGCAGACGAAGTCTCGAAAATCAACTAATGTAATATAAATAAATATAAATGACGCAACACAGTTATCAAAACTAATAGAGGAAATGTTATCTTTTGATTTGCATAATTACTTTATGTTTAAGCACTTAGCGTGATGAATGTGAGGACATTAATGAGATTGAACTATAATTGAGAGAGATTGTACATGCTTTTACGTCTCATGTTTGAAAACCTAAGTCTATCGATGACAAATTGTTTCCGGCAGGCAACGGCTGTAAATAGTATTTAGGTGTTTTTATTTTCGTTTTTAAACCTCCTTTATGATTGTTTATTAGCGTCAATATGCGGCTTCTCTTGTGAAATTTAGCTTAAACGCCTGCTGTGGTCTGTACTAGCACTATGTTAAATGAAAATTATTACTTAAAAAGATTTAACTATAATTATATATGGTGATTTTATTTTATTACGCATATGACGAGACTAGATGAATAGGCAACGTGTGTATAAAATTTAAGGTAGATCAAAACAGTACAATTTGTGTTAGAGAAACAAACAAATAAACAAATAGAAGTATGTAACAGTTTGCTAGTCATCAATTAAGAAATGTCGGCCCATATGTGACGGTCTTCACCTGGCATTGGCAAGCTACTCTTTTGATGGAACACCGGAAACATAAATAAAAAACGAAGTTTGTATTAAATTGATATTCATTGCGTTTTAAATTTTAGCATCTTATAAACTTGCTAAGTTTTTATAAATGTAATTGAGCAAAAAGTCAAAACATCGTGCACAAAACTTAACTCGAATATAAACATCTGTTGATTGTTACATAACACATCGGATACCGGTTTAAATAAAGTTCATTAAAACCACTTCGTGTAAAAAATTGCTGTTTATTGAATATCGTTAGTATCTCGTATTCTTTGGTAATAAAACGCTGTTGAAACAGCAGTAAGGATGTAATAAAATTGTCCTGTGCGTTGGTTGTATAGAAACGCAAAAACCGGTTTTAAAATTTCGCATTATCTTCCCGCGAGTACGGAGTGTAGTAAACACGATTGTCTTACTACTGTCAATTTATATATCCTGCTACCATAGTCTATTTATAATCCGTTCCAAATTTTTCACGCTCCATCTAACTGCAACGTAGAAAATACATTGAAACAAATTGCTTATATTCATGTTATAAATATTGATATACTATAGTTGTTAGGCATTTATTTATTTAAGGTCCACCAAATCAATACAGTTATATTGCTGATTTTAAATCTACGTGGTTACAATTCAATATGGATATTTTTGTGAAGTTGTTGTACATATTATTTTTGATTTATATAGATAATAAAGACATTAAAAGTGATTTCAAATTGACTACATTTTTCTCAGCTCAGCAGCATACTGCATATCCAGTGTATCAATCCAATGTATCAGTGTAACAGCAGAGAATCAACATTACCAAATCAAAAAAATAAGTCATGTTTTTAATTACACGGCTACAAATTCCTCATTGAAGATTTACAATCTGTGACAGAATCTTATTTGAGGCGTATCAAACTAATAAGTGTAGGTGCGGTAGGTAGGTAAGCGTTTTATTGTGCCGTGGGCGATGTATGACGATGTTATTCGTTAACTTGACCTATAAAGATGACGTGAAAATAACCTCTAAAATCATATACATTTACCTATTTATAATGACAGGGCCTTTGGTTGTTTTTTATTGATGTTGTTCTTGTTATGGCGTGAAAGAACTATGAGATACTTTGCAATACAATGCTCTTTACGTACGTTTTACTAAAACGCAACGAAATTAGTTACATGATAAAGTTAATGACATTCAATTGTCAACAATACTAACGTTCTGAATCATTAGTGATAAATTGGCCATATACGATCAATTCAGTAGATACAGACCTTTAAAAGTCATAGTGACGAACGTCAACATTTAGTTATTTATAAAGCTCCGATCTTACTAAAACTAAGAATAAATGATTGACACAATATTATAAATATAATAGTGTACTTGTGAAAGTTTTATCTGTAAGTTAGTAAAATCAATATGCTTAAAATGTTATACTGAATGTGAATCCGTTGAAAATATTTGCAAGATTGATGTCATAAATTATTTAATTCACGACAACGTACCTAAGATATACTAGCATAGCTATAACGTCATACATAAGACCTTTACATATTAGTAAAGTGCCAATAATCATTCTAATCTCATTATATTTGTAAAGAAATGTATTTAGTATTTATCTGTTTTGTATATTTTCAAAATAAATAATATCCAAGCATATTCTTTCTCATCTTTAACTTTAAAAATATATATTACATAATAAACTCTACAAATTTATTATATTATAAATAATATTAGTGGGATTACGATTTAAAGGTCACAAATACCTTGACAGTTCCTAATAAAATTAATGAGACAGTTTCTATGCTACCGAGCATCTGCTTCTAGTTTAAAATACGTATTACAGACCCATTGAACCGCTTTGCGTGTTTAATTAATTTTATCGGTTCAATATCAAATGATTTCCACCTATTTAATGATTAGATTTTTCTTTAATACACCATTTCCGGAGATAATCAGAGTTGATTGCCGATATAAACAAAGAATATATTTTTCTATTTACTCTATAGAAGTCATAGATTAGACAACCAAGTTAAGTTATACTTTTCTGTAACAAAACTGATAATGGTAAATTTGAATAAGTAAATATTTCTAAATTAATGAATGAAATAGCTTTTTGATATGTGTATTGTAATGGATTTGGAAGAAACTAAACGATTTTTACTTCCGTTCCGTAGTCAAATAACTGAAAAGAGATCCTTGTCTATGGTATTTCTATTTGTCCGTTTGTCAAAGCTATTTTGCTCCAAGTCTGAAAATACATATACGAAAGGCGTTTGTGTGCAATTTAATTATGAAGTGAAATATTAAAATAACAATAAATTAGGGTCTGAAACAGTTATTTTCTTATATTATTTTATTATGATTGAGGAATGGAAAACATAGTGCGTATAGATATTTAGTTTCTCATTGAATGGATTTTCCAAAATGTAACTTTTTTTTTTATTAAAATCTGTACTTCGTGAGATAATTACATGGTGTAAAAAAATAGTATTTTTTTCGCTTTGAATGTTGAATTAGGCAATGATATGTTTTAAACAATGAAAGTAGATAGACTTCAATAAGCTACATTGTGTACTTTTGAAATATATGATATTTCTGGTTACAAATTGTCAGACCGTCACACGTAATAACAGTTACGAGTAAAGTAGTAAATATATTTACGTTATAGGCTGTAATTTTATTTGAATTAATTCGTATATAATTATAATCTAATGTTTGAATTAAATGATAAACAGCTTTGAGGTAATCCTACCACGCATACTAATTTGTTTATTTTTTAATGACCACAGGATGTTTACGCTTACAGTTTCTGTTAAATTATAATTATCATGATTTCAAAAATAAAATGTTAACTTTATAAAGTTTTTAGAGTGTAGACTTGCTTTAATCATAGGTCTGTACATTTTGTTGATACAACCAAAATCCTATTCGAGATGTGATAGTTAATAGATTACCTTAGTAGAACCTTGTAAACGCTTCCTGATTTTTTCATTTTATTAATAGGTGTTATTGTCAATATTAAAATACATAAATGGTTTATTAAGTAATAGAATTTCCCCCGGCTTCGTTCGCGTTGAAGCCCTTATATAAATATTAAAGATCATAAATAATATGAAATACACAAAAGTTTAAAACAGCGGAAGCTATAGTCAATAAGATATCTATTTGAAGTTGCTAGATTTTCAAACAATCGTGACCGCCAAAATATTAATAATAATAATAATAATAAAGTATCCTATGTCCTTTTTATTACCTCTAAGACTATGTAGACAAGATTTCATGATAATCGGTTGAGTAGTTTTGGCGTGGAAGCGTAACAAACAAACTTACATTCACATTTATAATATTATTAGGGATGTAAGTTTCATTAAAATAAAGTGAGTTCACACAGAATCTTCATAAATATCATCGTAACTGTTTTTATTTGTTACTTTTATTACGTTGTAATGGGATGTTTAACTGCATTTTATGTATAAAATAAACTTTAAATAATTACTTATTTTTAACACATTGAAGCAAGAATGTGTTTATAGGTATCAAAATATCAGTTTTTTCAGTCAAATTTTTTGTTATGTGCTAAATAAATTTCAGGATTAATAACAAAACCACGCAATGTAAGATTATCATTAATATAATGTATACATCGGTTTGTATAATTATTCTCAATGTAAAATAAAAATAAAATTTCTCATTGAATTTATCACGATCCCAAATAAGCAATTTAAAATTAATTACAATTTAGAGAAGCGATTGTTTTTACTTAAATAGATGAAGACTTAAATTTCCGCTATATGTTGTCGCATTTTTTTGTTATAAATATAATATGATAATATAATATGATGTTATAAATATAAATAAATGTAACAAATTAATTTCATTAGATTCTATCTAAGATGCTTGTTCCGCCATTTATGTCAAAAGTTGCGTTTTTTTGGTTCTTACTTTTCTTAGTCAATTGTTTATAATATTTTGTTCATACAAACTGAACATAAATTAACCTTTCAATTATAATGGATCTAAAACATGTTATTTAATTCAGTAGAAATGTTTCAGAAGTTTTTTATTCAGAAGACATTTATGATATTCACGCAAAATAAATAATATCTTAACTCACATATAAATATTCATTATTCCTTTTCACATTAATTATGCAAGAAAGTACTCCTCGATGAGACTGAAATCAGCATAATTACACATACATGACTCATATGAACTTGTAAAATAATGCGCATAATAAATTAAACCATTACCTACTTATGTAAATAGGTAACTATCTACACCATATTGTTGTTTGGTATGAAACAATAAAGTTAGGTAAGTATATCTCTTGTTACGCTGATTGAAACGATAAAAATAAGTTATTATGAATGCAACATTATCTCGTATTAACATTCTATTGTATTATATCAAACAAACATAAATATACATAATAAGCGACGTTATGTTCTTGTGGAAAAAACATTTTTCATAAAGATACGCTCGTAACCACTATTGAGTACATATAAAAGTTCTTTGAAGGATTACCGATTACCTGTTTATTCGAATTCAAATATTTTATTTCATCGTAAAGTATTTACATACACGTAATGAAAATCAAGGGTACAATGTAGAATCAGTACATCGGCTTTGAGCGCCTTGTTGGCTAAGGTTCAACGGGAGAAAAAAGCCGGCGGATTTTTTTTATCAATCAACGATCCTCTTCGGGCGCAGATAAGTACCTGTTTTCTAGATCTTAATACATTTTAAACTACTAACAATATAGTTCATGTTTTATATATGAAATTGATTTGCAAACGAGCAATGCAGTTCATCTGATGATAAGTGATGATTACCGCATTATTTTTAGAGCCTACTAACTAAAATACACTATTGTTATAACATAAAAAATAGAAGATACAAGATAAGAGACAGAAAATACAACAAAATATACATATGCTAATATTGTTATACATAATTAGCTTAACTTACAGACATATATTTCAACTGGTATCGTTATCATCATATACGCAATTGAACCCTGTCCGCCCGTGTGAGAAAGCCGGAATTCTAACCAGTAAGCTATTACGTAAGATAAGTTTTTAATATTATTCGGTCTATTTACCCTGTTATTAAACAGTCAGTATTGTTATGATTTATTTTGCAGGAAGATGTTTATTTGGCTCGCGAAATGACGACACAAAAAATAGTCTGATCACGTTGGTCGAGACCTTGAGACGGGCCCGACAAGCCAACACTAGCTTATTATGTCGACTTAAGGCGCTGCACTATTTGAGCACGCTTTAAATTATGCTGTCATAAGTTTAAAGTACCTGTTAATAAATGAGTTGATTCTTTTTAAAATAGAAAAAATATCAATATTTTTATTTTGAAAATAAATTATTTAATCGAACAAACCATTCTGTAAATTTAAGGTATTCTATGATGTAAGTTCTATTTATTTCCGACCTTTGACTGTGTAGACATAAATATTTAAGGCTATATGATAATTTCCGAGAATCAAACCTAGGAGCCCTTGTCCAGCTAGTCGTCGCAGTCGACTATTACCGAAGTTATTGCCAAGCAAATTGTGATGCGATGCGGAACGCACTAGAAAAAAGTTGATTTTGTTGTCTTTTTTCTGTTCAATCTTATTAGACACCGTTAAAGTGAAGTACATCATCCTGCAGATTATATTTTATTATTCAATCGATTGTTGTTGGTACAAGTAGGTGTGTATCAAGGGCAAAAAGAAAGTACCATACTTAATATATGAATTAAAAGGCAAACTGAATTAGTTATTCCGATGAATACATCCAATCTTACGTCTCATTGACGGCCACACTCCTCCACATTTATTGTAACTGCTTTTTGAGATAACACTTTGATTATAATAACTATATCAGAAGCTGGGTGGGTACTGGTCAATAAAACAATTAAAATTTGTCAGAAGCGGTGTATATTTTAGTACATTTGTACATTATTATTTTATGTAGACCACTTGAAATCTGGATCTGAAGAAATATTATGGTTTTGCTAGTCAATAAATCAATATCACAACTCTTCCAATAAAAACAGTTTTTCATTAGTTGCAATTTATTGTATTAGTTATAAACAATGTAATAAATTCTAAGTGTTTAAAAATGACTATAAATGATTAATTGTTTAGGTTTAGTCCGTGGCATTTAACTTTTAGATTCTTGTTTATATTACTGGAAATATATTCAACATTAAATGGGAATTAACCTTAGGAATTGTCCAAACCCTTAACAGCACGAGGCGCGGTCGCAGTGAGTCAGCCGCCACTGGCGCGTGGAGATATGAGGGGAGGCCGCAAAGGGTATCGGAGAAACTAAACAATCGTCTTGCTTACCATTCGTCTGTTTGTAACTGTAAAACCGATCAACATTTGAGTTTCGCAAACATTGTATCATTCGTACTCATCCCATTTTAAAACAAACTTTACGTTAAAACACTCAAAACCAAACAAGTATCTCCGTTTTGTGCCTGCCAAGAACATATAAAGACCCAAACACCCAAACGCAAGACAAGAATCAAAATTCGTTTTAAATGTCAGCCTGGTCAGGAATTGAACTTGGTGCCCAGTGCCGACCCCTGGCATCTTGAATTTTGAGAATTGGCAAGATGAATACTGGCTTAGACTCGTAGTAGATGTTGAATTAAATATTACAAAAATCCTCACATTGCTATACGTGTATACTTCTTTACAATATCATATATAATACGTGCCACTGATAATCAACTCATTTTAATACATCGGGCGTTCCCACTTAGTCTCGAAGTTCGACAATATATCTATAATAGGTTTACGTTCCATGCTCATGAGCTATATGCTCACATAACATTAAATACACTGTTGTCGTTAATCACCGTGGAGTATTGGAAAATTAAATAATTTTACTGTTGACCTATAAATTTTACTAATAAGTACACGAACACGAATTTGGCATCTGTCATTACTAACATGGTTAGGAACGTTAGGTGTAATAACGACTTATCTAGTTGAGAATTCCTTACATTTTAACTAATTAGTGAATTATAAATCTGGTAAACCATTTTTATAAAGGAAACCGTAAGCAAAAAAGGCTTCGTAATTTAACTTACATGCCTCACGTAGTACCCACTGCCCCACATCAACTGCCTCATAAAAACCATTACATTTGCGTATTTCTTTTTTGCAGGTAAGTTAATGAAAAACAGGTACATCTGCGTGTATATACTATGCACTTAATGTTTGTTTATGTTCTTTTAACGAGTCATTCTTGATTCGGCCAAGGTCAGCGCGGACCCACACAAATACTACTTCGTGACAGTTTATTTATTAATTTTACATTGCTATTGCGACTTTATAGACGTCAATCAGCGGTTTATACTAATTGCGTGCTCGTTATTCAGCCTTATATCTCGGTATTCTCACGACTACTATTGCTATAAAGTGCAAAGGACATATTTGTACATTCCCGATTTCATGCTATGATTAACGATCTTGCTGCGTCAGGAGAACAACCAGTTCTAACCTTTGGCTCTACATAGTTCGTTGAACATGATATGCGATTATTGAAACAATCGCTACTGTTTGCTATTCAAATATGGAATATCACAATAACGTTATAAATTATGCGACTTAAGTGGTCAGTCGTCTGTCTGGCTACAATCCCGACAGAGAAGACAGTGATTTCCGTTCCCATGTCGATGGCAGAGGGCGGTGGAGCTCGTTAACGCCGTTTTTAGGGCGTGATCGCCGCAACGGCGCATGCCTGCATAATTTTGCAGCCCAATACAAGATTACTGCGATTCACTCCTTGCATCTATCTCGCAACGAAGCACGCCATTTATCCGTCTTGTCACGTCCCGCCGTGGTCGACCTTGTATTGAGTTTTCGGCCGATAATAGCTAAGGATGCGTCCGTCGATCGGAACCTCGTTTCGTCCAAACAATGCTGTGTTTTTACATTTGCGAGGCTTAAAAAGTGCCGTGTCTCGTAATTTTACTTGCAAATTTGTGTGATTATGCATAGTGGAGCCCAGCAAAGATGTATTTACGCTTGCATTGTATGCATTGTGTGCCGAGTACGCGTGTGGGCACGCACCAATGTTCCCCGTATAATGCAACTCCAACAAAGCATACGCTTCCCCTTCGTTTCGTACAGGTTCACTCGACGATGACTGAGTCAAATTCTACTGATGTACACCTTTTAAGTGTATCACCGACTACATTTCGATTTATTTACCCCACGAGTAATCTCCAGCGTAGCAATTTGCATGCTAGACACTATTTTAATGCTTTCGCTTTTTTGCGACACATTTTTTTGTATTAACGCATAAGTTGATAAATCCAACGTCTTTTAGTTTAAAACGAGTTAAGTTAAGGATATATATACATTTTGTATTATATTTAGTATGTCATTTTAAACTCAAAAGGAATTGATTCAACAATTCAGTCGATAATACAGAAATTATATGCAGCAATAAGAAGTATAGGTATAGAAAACTTGTAGCCTTATGTCTATGTTTTATGTCATTACTCCTACATGGCCTGCGTTGGCCTGCAGCTAACTTCATCACGCAGTCGGACGGCGGGGTGACAATTTAGAGCGGACTATGCATAATTTAACCATTAATTCTCAGAATGACTCTTGGAACTTCTATGTTCACTAGACGACGCTGACCAGTGCTGTATTATGTATGCGATGGGATTGGATAAAACTTACAAGACTACGAAATTGTATTTTGTAATGTTAAAATACGCAGACTCGACAAATAGCCCCCGCTAAGATTACAATGGCGCATAGCATGCCTAGAGCAATTCCAAACGAAATGCTGAGTTGTGTGTAATGTTTCTAAGTTCCACACTGTTCATACTGGTCATGGTCAAGTTTTATAACATTGTGGTCGTTCAATAAAAACTCGTATTATCTGTGTGGATAGAGCGTGCGGGAGAAAGTTCGGGTAGGTTCAGGGACGCGCCGGGCTATTTGCGTCGCGCGGCGGGCGATCGACGATGCAATTAAATTTGTAAACGAAGCTTTATGTTCCGAGCTAAATATATGACGATCCCGCGATGTTGCCGTCCCGTTCTCTGTCAAAGGCCACGACTTTCGTTCGTTGCATTTCTCATGCTACAAGCACTCAAAGATGATTGCATGCAATTGTTCTTTGATGCACGTGCAACCACAATGCAGTTGTTTCGTGTTTCGAAATTCCTGTTTAACAGTCTGGCGAAATTGTATAAGACACTTTCACTCTTACACAAAACTGATCGGCCATTACGATTTTACATGAAATTTATTTGCGAGTGCATCACGACTTACGACTTTAATTATTGAATCTTAGGTATATTTCATTCTCGACAGCCTGTGATTACCAACTGGTTTTATAGCCTCAGTGTAAAACGAATGCACACAAATTACGTAAAAGATTGAACCTTTTCAATTCTTGTAATTTAGTAACTATTAGTGGACAATTCGAAACCAATTAAATACAAATCAATTGTGACATACGAGGAGGTATAAAAACTACATTGTCTGTATAAATAACGATTACTGACAATAGAATCGTTATTTATGTCTTGCGGGCATGATTAAAGTGCATCTCAGTTTTATCACTCCAGATTGGAGCGAAGGACACGAAAAGAGATTCAACAAATTGAAGCTTCGTTAAAAGAGTGTTTGAACAAATGCTTAGTAATAATCATTTCAATTTGCTCTCGCTTTAAAAGTAATTCTCGTGAGCTTAGTTGAAGTTTCTACTCGCACATGATTTAAATTTGTGAACTTAACAAGTGTTGCAAAGTTTAAACATGTTGATATTTATATTTAATGCTTTAAGCTCCATTACGTCGAATTTAAGGTTAAATCACAACTTTTAAGGTATTAAAACTGAAGTATAGAGCTGTTTTATCGCGAATATTTATTATAAACAGTGAAACACTTAAGCGATAAAATTAAGGCGTTTGGATTAATATTGCATTTAAATAATGGAGTAAATCACCTGGCGATTGTCAGAATAGTGAGCAGAAAACGCCATTACGAAGGGAATGTACGAGATGTTGCAATTGGAACCGTTATAGGTAAAGTTCAGTAGTTCGTTGCGCCCGAACACCTCTGCGTTCATTATTTAAAGGTCAGATACGACAATAGGCAGCCCTTCGCTGTTTCGGCTTCCAATAAATCCACCCATTCTTACAACGAAGCTGAGTTCGAAAGAATTATCTGAATCTCAATAAATAATTTTATCACGTCTCCTTTTATTAAAGTTAAACTTTTTTACTGCTGATAATCTATACGTTTCATAAGTTTGAGCGTTTTAATAATGTGAAAATATTTCTGTAAAAATATACTGATTGTATATTACAATATAGAAGGAGGACTGAGTAAATTTGAACTAAATTATAATGTCATTCATTGTACGTAATTTAAATTAAGCTTTCATTTTAAGGCTGAATTTTCCGAATTACTGAGTAAGTAAACTTTAATGAGTAAATAGAAATGAACTTGTTATTTCAATTGAAATGATACATGTTAAATAATAATCGATCAAGTTTAATTAATGTTATTGTTACTTGCAAATAATGGTAACAGAGATGCAAGGGTGTCCATTTCAGATGCATATTACAGATGGTTCAGAGTATAAATCTTGTAATAACGCATCCACAGCAGAATGCTGGGTATGACGGCTAGATTAGATAGCAGATTTATGGATGCGTTGACTTGTCAACTTGATACCGTTTTGTTGCCAACGATTGTTAGATGCACGTTGCACCGTGAATAGTCACTGTAATAAGCATATATTTAGATTTTTCTTTACTTTTAGATATGCTTATTATATATGCCATTAAGTGCATGCCATTTACCGTTGAAACGTCTATCCAGATAGAATATGTGAAATAAGGTAATAGGTATTTTATTGTTAAGTTACTTTCTCTGATACATCTATAAGACAGTATGGGTGGAAAAAGGGTGTAATTATTACATCTGCATAAAAATAGCTATTTAAATGCAACTTAATTTTTTTCATTGCATACAAGAGAACGAAGAAATATAAATTTCAACTCATTTCTAAATGAAATTAGGTATATAGATTTGGAGAATAAGAGTTCCGAGACTTCTTTCTTGCTGATTTCTTCTCTTCTAATTTCTTGCTTTCATTCGAAGTTCTCTCGCAATATATACTTATTTTTTGTGTCAGCTAAGTTTCCCGTGCGCCAATAACTTTGAAGAAGCTATATATAAAGGTCTACGGGGTCAACTGGAGCTATCCATTTGAAGAAATGCTTAATCCATTGAAGAAAAGATTACACAGTACAATAAACCAGAGATTTGAAATCAGCAAATGCAAATCATTGTAATGTTTATCTTTATTAGAAGCTCATTTGCATAGATACGAGGGTGGTTCAATGAGTCTAGAAAAAGATGGAAAAACTCATTTTTTCGGCAAAATTCTTCTTTATTTCTCAACATAATCTC
>DWON01002952.1:0-19195 GCA_018251015.1 Phocides pigmalion okeechobee
GTTGCTTTACGGCGGGTTATGAGGATGGCGGTGGTGCCGCCCCGGGCGAGCTCTAACGGCTCTACCACCTTTAAAACATTATACATAGGACTATCGATAATTTCATGACCTACAGGGTAGTATTACATTTGAGATTCTCTAATACAATACTATTGATTTTCGGTTAACTATCGATGAAGTAAAATTATCGATTATATGATGATAGTACTGGCAATAGTATTAGTGAAGTGAAGTGCTGATCCTTTTTTTTGTAGGAAAAGTAGCAACGAGCGTGCGGGCTATCTAGTGTTAAATAGACACTGCAATCTATGGACAAACTCAATTCAAACAATACTAATGTCCTGCCTGAAATCTTGGTTAGATGCTTTGATACTTCTAATTAAGATGGTTGACTCGCCGGTAAGACGGCAAACGCACCGCTCCAACTAAAACACAAGAACTGCTTTACGGCGGATTATGAGGGCAGCGGTGGTACGTCCCCGTACGAACTGTTGTCTTACCTTATACTACAGATAATATCGATAGTATTGTGCTTCATCAAACGTATTGCTTACGTTTTTCGACAGATACAATGGATAACATCGATATTATTGAAATGTCATGATACTATCGATAACCCTATAAATATCGTTACTAGTTTTCGAGAACAGCATAGTACTGACGACCTATAGTTAGGCAACGTTTTATTATGATTTGATGATATGATATTACGATGATATTCAAACTATTTAGGAGTAGAGATATTATGTTCGTTTCACAGAAACAGAGGAATTTTCAATCTCAACGCAATACGTACCATAAATCTGACGATATTAGTTTTAAATTGTATGGACAAAATTGACATTGAAGTTAATGTTACCAGCAAGCTTTTTTTTATATACTTAATTTATTTCTTTACTTTTTCTGTACATTTTTTACGTAATAATTAAGTTATAATTTTTATTTTCATAATTACTGAATCTTCATACTATTGACTGTGAAGTTTTTCTTATCAATGTAAACTATCTCAACCTTTTAGTTGTTATTTATATTATTAATAAAAAAATAATTTGCTCAATTAAAAAGCAATTGAGTTTTTTAACGCCAAGCACTTGCAGTAGATTTTGTTAGACTTGCAATGCTACCATTAAGTACAATAATTAGATATTAGAGTAGAACTACATGAGCGTTACCGGAGTCAATTACATAGAAAATACAAAATATTTTTAAGTAAATGTGCTAAAGATTTTGAGAATAACTTCTCCTGCATATCCTTTTTAATGTTTAAACACATCGTATAAAATCATACCCATATTAGTTTAGTTTTTAAATGAAGTTTTCAACTTGAAATTGATTTACGTATATTTATGAAACCATAAAAAATTTAAATTTGTATTATGTAATATAAAGTACTATTTAAAGTTACTATGATTGTAATCAATCGATCCTATTATTGTACTATCAATTCATACCTTCTTATTAGTAAAGGCTTAATACCAGTGTTTTGGCAATTACATCATTTGTATCTTTATGCGTTTATAAATAAGGGATATAGAAAATATAGAATTATCTACATGGTGTAACATTTAAAGTTCCACATTGAAATACAACATTGTGATGTATTTTTTCTTGCCAACATATTGTATAAAATTAATTAATGTTACCAACTATATAATTAGTGGAACACCCCATTTTTAATATTAAAATTTTTCATATATTGTAAGTTAAACCTATCACATAAACGTCGCACCGTCGCAACGACACTACTGCGCAAGTGTCCGCTGTTTTTAGTCGTAGATGTCGCTAGTGTACATCCGTTCTTCATCCCCAAACAAACAAATAACGAGGTCGTCCTGCATTCTCAATTTTCGTATTCTACTGCTTTGTCTCCAGGGATCCTTCGGATATCAAGGATATCTAGGATATCCTAAGGAGGTTGACATTTAGAAGAGTTTTATTAACGTTGGAACAATAGGAAAATTGAAGTTTGACCGAATCTCTAGCAATATTCTATTCCGCGGCGTTCTTTCACATCATTGCAAACTGTACCGCTGCAATATTGAAGCAATACCGTAACTATATCGTTCAATTAACACCGACGCGCAAATCGCTTATGTGATAGGTATCTTACGCATAAATGTACGTAGAAAGGTTATCTAAGACAGCTTAATATTAGTGTGTCTACTATGTGGTGTAGATAAACTTCGGGAACAAAATTTTTAGGACTTGATAAAAATGTATAAACATTTTACCACTCTGTTTTTAGCATTTACCTTGTATAGGTACTAATAATATACATTCCATTTCTATTATTGGTGGCCCTCAGTCCATTGTACTGTATGTGTTTATGATCTGATTGTGCTTTGGTTGTGTGGTGTCTTGCCGGGCTTTTAAGTTATTCTTTAGGCCACAAACCTCATCTATAATCTCAAAAAGTAACTACTAGTCCTACCAGGGAAAAACCACTGTTACCCCTATTTATCACGTAAACTGATTCTTGGGTTTCGATGAGAATGTGAGATTGCAAGATCCATCTCTGTGGTGGCGTGGTAATACTTTTCAACTTCAAATGGGACTCTTGTTCTGTTTGAAGTCGGCCACGATATCTATAGGCTACAATGACCACGTACTATCGCTGGCTGGAATAAGCGCTCTTTTGCTTCTCCATATTCACAAAGGATATAAACATTAAGATCTTTGAATTAGTGTAGTATTGACTAAAATATATCATTAGGAAAAATGTCGCCTAAAGAATAATATTATTTATTTTTTTCTTCTCTTTGGGGCGCGTTTATGGAACCAGCGACTAAAAACCAATTTGTCGTTCCTATAACCGCACCCATCTATTTCGTTAGTTACCTAAATTTGTTAATTGTTGTGGGATCTACTTGTTTTTAGTGTAATGTACATAATTTAGACGGTGATAAAGCCATTTTGTTAGTTATTGACGTTTTTTTCGAGTACTGACTGCATGTACGAGTACAATCAAGTATTAGAAGGACTGAGGTTCTTTTCACTTGTACCCTAAATTAGGGCTTTATATTCTCTCACTATATGTCTTAGAGTAAAGCCAATATCTTGTGTTGGGATATATTAAAATAAAATCTATTTTAAGTAAATCTTGATTTATTTCTATTTATTTTACATCCTAAATTTTTATACACTCTCCACTTACATACACACTAATAAATACAACTTCCATTACCGGCTTACTTACACAATCATAAACTTCAAATTCAAATGTGTTATTTTATTATAAAATATTTACAAACATTTAACACTTGCACTACGGTGCTGATATATTACATCCAATCAGCATCGCGGGAGGCAGCACTAACCTAGAGTTGTTTTCTCTAGATTGGAGATGTGTCGACAATTCACAGAAATATTGTGATTTTAGCATTTGTGTAGCATCTACGAATACACAAACGTATTGTCCGCTTTTAGTGTTGTAACGTCGACGTAAACACAGCACTTGTGTTCGCTCGTAATCCATACATATTTGTAGGAATACAACAGGTGTGTACAAGCGCGTCTAAGGTTAACTTGACCGGGACAAAAAACGAGGACTAAACCTTCAGGCATTCCGGTTAAGTCATTAATAGTTAGTCCTTAGGAGAACAGTAACATAACTACGATCGACTATAGGCAAGACTTATAATGTCATTGGAGTTACCATACCATTACATAGTTACATACCATTGGAGTTTGTCGCAGATGGCAACACTCACCACCAGGCTACATGCTTATACGCCAATTACCGTCCAACAAAAAGTACCAACAAACCTCCCTTAACATTATTTTGAAAATAAAACGAACATATCAATAGATACATTATTTATTAAAAGCTACAATAACAAAAATAGAATAAATCTTTCAGTCGACAAAACATTATCACAGCAATACCAACATCAAAGCCAATTTATCATTTCAATTTCCTTATAATATATTATTTATAACATAACTTTTATAAGATATTTAAAGATATTTGGTGTCTTTGAATGCAACAAAAGGAGTTATTTTCTTATTTTTATTGATTATATGTATACAATTCATAAGTAATATATGAGCATCATACATAGAAATAACAGTGAGATCTAATAGACTTTATATTAGGCTTATATCATCTAATTAGGTTATGCAGTTCGGTCATAGCTGCCTGGGAAGCGGGAGTTTTGTTCTTCTCTCTCTTATACCTAAAATATAAAATGTATATATTAAAACCACATAAAAATGTGATTCATGACCAAGTACTTGGATCTTGGTTCAGAATGAGAAGGGTTCGGCCATAGTCAATCACGTCGGCACGTTTAAAAAAAGTTGTATAAATTAATGAACATATAAATAGAGTAAAGCTAAAAGAACAGAATCCAAGAATGTAAAAACATATAAAAAATGTTAGTCAGTATCTCAGTGTCGATAATAGCTTCTGTCAGTGTCAGTTCTTGTGCGTATATGTGTATACGTTTGCGTCTCTCTCTCTTTCTCGCTGTGTGTGTGTCTGCGTGTGCGTGTGTGCGTGCGTGTGTGCGTGCGTGCGCGCGTATGCGTATGTACGCGTGTGCGCGTATGTACATGTCATCCACGACTCAAAGAATGTTATTCTATGAGCATTTAACGCATTATACAACCTCTCGCAGAAATGGTGCGCGAGGTCGGGTCGCGCGGCGGCCAGGTCGCGTAAGTAGCGCTGGTCGTGCGCGAGCGTGCGTCTGTACGCCAGCTCGCGCCACGCCGCACCACTGCGCGCCGCCAACAACACCAACCCTTCCATGAAACTGTGGGAATAGTAAACGTGGTTAAATTCCACTTTCCATTCCCCATTTCTATAATTACTTTTACCTACGACTTTGTCAATGCCTGCTATAAACTGTACATAATTATTCGTTTTCGTTGCTCACTTTCCACATAAGCGCGTTATAATACATAGGATATTATGAGACCAGAGGTACAAGACACTGATTTTGAGAAATCCATATTAAATTGTTAGATTTCGCGTTAAAGAAACAAATAATTGATATATAAAGGACGTTTTACTCTTATATAATCGTAATTTTCTAAAAAATATTCAATGTACAAATACGGCTCTTTTAAAGTGTTATTATAATTTTGTATAGATATATATTGCAAACAAAATTTCAGTTACCATGTACCACTTAAATAACGTTGTAGTTTTCTTAAGAAGTAAATATTAACCATAAGACAGTCGAAAAAACGGTGTAACGTACCTCAGATATTCACTGACAAGCGCATACATCTGTTCAGTGCTTCTGTTTAAGATAAGCCTGGTTGGGGACGCGTTCAACAAGGAAATCTGCAACGCGATCTGCTGCGCTAGTGCTGCCATCTCACCAGCGAACCCTGTACAGCCTCCTTGCAAGTACAACTCTGCTGCATCAGTGCAGTGATTCAGAGCCGTCTCTAGTAAAGACCTCGTCGGTACATTATCGTGGATTTGAAGCCAAACGGGCTGCGGCGCCCTCCTTGATGTAGTTTTCGCCGAATCAGTCGCCATTTTCTCTAAATCGTCAATCAAATGCAGCGCTTGTTTCTTTTTAACGTTCGCGGCTTCGGCGTACATGTTGAAATGTAACGCGACCATTATGTACGTGTCGGTGTCCCCCGGACAGTGCGTCTTCAGGAAGTCGAGAAGACCCTGCTTGAACTCGGCGATTTTATCCTGTTGCTGCCCTAACATGTAGTCGAACTGACCGAGAAGAAATTCGAATTGATGGTTATCTCGCAATGCCTGAAAAGGAATCGCTAATTCATAACTGTCCTAATTAATAAGTTGTCATGTAAAATTATGCTTTACTTAAGAAGCTAATTTTGTATAGTAAACAAAACAATAACTATGTAGGCGCATTCGTTGTACAAGTGAAGTAAGGTCAGTCAATTACTTTGAAAATTCAACCCCACCTACAAGATCCACGCGAATTACGTGAACGTAATGTGATATTCTACTCTTAACTACGTGTGTTATCTTCACCTATTATACGTGCATTCGTTGTCAAATCACACCCGCTGCTGGTTGGTTGAATGCCCACGTAAAATACTTACTATGTCTCTCTCCCACGTTCACTCTCCTTTTACTTACAATTATAGGACTAATATTGCTAGAAAGACAATTTCGAAAGCCCAGATAATAAGATATTAATTTTAATCTATACGTTATCGCCTAATTTGTCGCCTCCGTCGACATGCAGATGTACACCTTTTACGTCCCCTTGCAGCAGGCCTTTGTCAAGTACAACTAATTTAACCCTCAACATAGAATCCCTTCTGTAGGTGGCATGAGAATTTAGTGGTCAAGCCGAAGACCGTCAAACCGTTAAGAAGTTTTAGCATAACATGTTCCACCTGCAAGATGTACGCGCACTCGGTGTAGCGCGCGAGGCCGGTGAGCAGGCGCGCCATGAGCCGCCAGGAGCGCGCCGCCAGCAGCCGCGCCGCCAGCGCCTGCGCCGAGCGCAGCGCCACCGCCACGCCCTCCGTGTCGCACGCGCACGAGAACCACTCGTGGCTCACCACCAGCAGCTCGATCGAGATTATGTTCACCTGCACCACGAACGCATCATTGCCACGTGTATACTACAGATGATATATGATGGATTTATACGGTTTGCGTGTTTCATAACGCAATAATGAGAAATAATTTCTAAGTTGGTAAAGCTTATATTACATTATTCTACGCGTTACAGTTAAAAAAATGTTGTTTGATAAATAAATTAAATTTTATATTATAGGAAGGCATATTTCATTGTTAAAATTAGAAATTATCCAGGATATCACAACAAGTAGGTCATTAATGTGTTGAACGGGAAAAATAGTTGAAAAATTATAAAATTTCAGCATTATTTTTTTAGACTATTAACACTTTCCTGCGGCGTACAGTACTGCTGTGTATTGTGCGACGTAACACGCTTTCGGATTCTACATATCTGTGTTATACGTACATTTCTGTATGAATTAAGGGCGAAGAAACATTTCCGTCGGCGCTACAAGACTAGTGACGAACATGATGTCTAGAGAAATCAGCTCCAGTTTAGTCCGCCCCCTGCAAAGCTGAGCGCCGCACTCAAAGTGTTAATTGCAACAGAAGTCACAATTCTAAGGTGCAACTTCGTTCATTAATCCGTACCTGTTTAGTCGAAAGCTTGGCGCCTTTAGTTATCTTCCTGATATTAGACTTCACCTCATAGGGTATGTGTACGTTGCTTCTGGATATCACGTCAAAAAGATTTCGTCTCGTATCCCTGGACATCTTGTTACCAGCCGTATACACAGTGGACACTGAGAAAACTGATTCTGTCTCCGCTGACATAATAGTTCCTTCTTCAGTCAAGATCGATTCCACTTCGTCGCCTTCCACATTTTGATATTCTTCATCTATCAATGTCTCTACATCTAGACAGCTATCATCTAGAGTATTCTCTGGAATCCTAGCTGCGGTGTTCGCTTTATAAATCTTTTGAAACGCCATCAAGTGATCCAAAATAAGCCTTCCGATAAGACTGCAGGCGTCCGGGCGCATGTTCAGAAACATTTCGAGATCAGAATTGAGGACGTAGCCCCAGAGCGTGTATTGGAAATGCTCTTTTTGTCTGAATGTCGATGTTTTTACAAGATGAGGGGATATTATTGCCTCCACCATCTCAAGACACAGATATTCAGCAATCTAAAACATTGCAGTGAAATTTTAAACAAAATTTAGTTAATATATTTATGTATAAATAATTTATCTTAGTATATTTCACATATTGTATTTAAAATTGTTAATCACGTTTTGTTATAAAAAAGAAAATCGAAAGAAAAAAGAAGGACAGTGGGTGAGTGGGTGAGTGAGTGAATGGATATAAAATTGAAGTAGAAGAAAAAAGAGGAGGCCAAAAGAGAGAAGTGGGCGAGAAAGAAAGAGGGAGGAGAGAAAATGAGGTGGGAGGGACAGAGAAAAGAGGAGAGAAGTCTTCGCAAAAAGAGTTTTAAATACCTGTTTCGATGGAATGTTGAAAGTTCTAAACACGAGGTTCGCTAATGACATCCTAGCTCGTCCAGTCACTAAATTGATGAAGTCCAAGTAACGATATTGATACTTCAGAACCGATGTGTAATCCCAACCGATCTGTAGTGCGATGCGGTAGTAACTAGCAACCTAAGAATAAACAGAGAAAAATAGTGTTTTTAATAATTATTTTACTTATTCGTTAAGAAATCATGATGACAATAAGAACAAAGATATGTATATGACGAGTACATTTATCACATTATTTATTACTTACTTCACGTCCTAATTTACATTTTATAAATTTTACAAAAAATATAGACCATTCTGTAAACCAAAAAGATATTTGTCTATTTTGTAATTCTATGTCTAAAGCATATTATATATACATATGTTTTAAAGAAAATGTGCAACTGAAAACTGTTTTATATGTGCCTGCAATTTTTTGGGTAGAACATCATTGTTGCCTGTCAATTTAAGGAATTCTATGCACATGACAACGTCATCTTTGAAAGATTGATATGCTTTGTAAAGATCTTTAGTAAGTAATGCAATGAAGATATACCTGCTTAGCGACAGAGAGTCCGCTTCGTACAGCCAAAGCGTCCAAAGCAGTTAGTCTGTCGGCTTCCTCCCGAGCGGCCAGATGTGGTACGCTATCGCTATCCTGTCGCTCCTGAATTACTACCAGCTCCTCGAAACTGGCATCCGATGCCTCCGATACTAAAATACAAACATTAAAATATATTTTTGTATTACCCATAAACTGCAGTGGTACGAATAAAGTATTATGTTAAGGTGCAATAGAAAAACCAACCAATAAACAACATAATGACAACTTAAGAAATTAATTTACAAATATAAAAATAGAGACAAATTTCGAAATCATTATCAACAATCTAACTTTTAACTTTTTAACTTTTTGCATAAAAAATCTCAATATAAACTATCGAAAACGATTCAGAAATCTACATAATAAGTTGGAATTGAAACAATTTAAATTGCTTAATATTGTATTTACCAATACGGTACTTTGCAATAAAAATACAAATACAGCACTATCCAGCAACAACAATAAAAATACAAATATAGTACTGTAAGTACTGTTTTGTTGTTACTGTTGTTGTAAGTAAAGTTATTTTTATCTGTAAAGTGATAACAAATAAATAAATTATTTTATACATTCATAGTTACATACTAAAATGGACAGAATCATGAATACAAAAAAGACTACAAAACATCCATACACAGAAAAAAAATGTTATTGGTCATAATTTGACATGGTTACTGTGACAAAACCGGTACAAAGAGAAAGTGGTAAGAATCATAAAATACTAACCTGTCAATTTATTTTGCAATGTGGAAGAAGAGATGACCAAACGCAATTCCTGAGGCAACTCATACGGTGAGCACGTGCCTTCTGCTAACTTGAGACAAGTCCGCATTATCTGAACTGGACACGCCGGCGTCCTATACCGATACTCCGCTGGAGCGCTGAACAGAGCGGAGAGACGGAAAGCTTCCACAAGCAGTTTCAGCTCAAGAAGCTGATGAATTATCTTTGTCCAAATGTCAATAGACTCCGGATCTTCCAACAGCACAACATTCTCAATATTTCCCACATCAGACTCAACCTCTATTTCGTGGAGAAGTGAGGAAAACGATTTTTCCACATTTTCTTGTCCCATCTTTTTCGACAAACTAGAATCCTTCATTCTCCAAGGCTCGTTTACTTGCCCCATCTTCTTCGATAAATTCGGATCCTTTTGTCCATTGAGAATAAAGTGTAAAGTGCTGGAATAATTGTTTAGAAATATATTATCCCGATTTTCGCTCTGGAAATACGCATCCCACATAGAATGCTCTATTGTTTCTCTTCTTTGGCCGTATTCGTGACTTTCTTCAAACCAGCTCATAATTATTCGATATGAGTAGAACTTTTGCACCGTGCTCGACACATAGTCGACGTGTTTAACAAGAAAACTTATTGCTTCATTGAAGTGTACACCTGCCTTCTTGAAAGCCTCGCTACATTCAGCGATGAAGTACGTAAAATCTTTGTCTCCAATAATTACATCGTCTTTAGTCATCAGAATTGCATGTTTGTATGTCCACTCGGCAATTAAAATATTATTTACGGGTAAACCCGCTAATTTAGCTATTTTAAGAGCTACCTCATAATTTTGGTTGGCCGTATACATTTCGACACACTGTGATAGGTAGACGCCAGCATCGTCTTGTAACATCTTGGATATATTAACGACTAGCGAAGTTTCCATTGATATCTGGAAAATCTCGAAGAGGGTCGAAAAATTTGGAGATGGCACTGGAAATTAATCACAAATACTTAAGATCTGTTTAATTAAGTAAGGAAAATTTGTAACACATACTTAAATACTATATACCACACCTGTTAAGCTTTTCTCGAATTGAGCTTCGGCTAAGCACTTCAAAAACTCCCTCTGATGGAACGCACTGTCGAAACAGTGGCAGAGAGCAATCTTCATGAGAGAAACAGCGATTTTTTGGAGTGTTTCTTTTGAGATTTGCCAATTAAAGTTATTAGAGTCCACGCTGTATTTACGCTGACATATTTGCAGGAAGCTCACGAGGAACTTGTTTGTTTCGGTGTCAAATACACGTAGGCGTATGCATCGGTACAGAAATGATGTGAGGTGTGTCAAAGGGTTTTCCTGGAAATATTTTACGAACAAAATTATATATTTAATTATTTATATTTATGCTCAATTGTATAGAATTCACAAGTTTAGTCAATCATTCGTAACTAGTCCAATATAAGAAGAATATTCTTGAAAGTTGATTTAAATTTCATTCAAAAAATAACAATAAAATGTCAATACTATTTTTTTTCTAAAAATAATTAGAAATTATATGTATTTTATCAGGTTTAAAATAAGACAGTGTTATAATGAACAAATGTATGAGTCATACATTTGCCTTTGTCATCAGGCTTTGAATTCTCTAAGAAAACACAAGTATAAAAACAAATTAGACAGATGTGATAAGAAAAATACGGTCAAATATATCTTACAGGCATAAAGATAAGCATGGATTCGTGAAGCGTAGTCACGTAGCCTTCCTGGAGACAAATTTCGGCGATATACTGAAAAGGCTGGGAGGGAACTAGTTGAGCAATCTCTGACTTTGATATCCCTCGACCATCGTTAGTCTTCTCCAGAGAAGACAAGATCCAATGTCCCCACAATACGTCCAATGCGTTTGGCTAAAAACAATATTACATTAACAAATTTACTTATGAAAAAAAATAATTAGTCTACGTGTAAATAATTTCTTTTTTTTAATCGCATAACATCTACTCACCTCGTAGCAAGTGGCAATGAGCACCAACAAAGGTTCTCTGTAGTGGTACGCAGCTCGCAAGAGTGCTGCGGGTGGGTCTTCAGGTCCATGGCACGCCGCAGCCACCTCCCAAAGGTCGCGGCCCATGTACTGTCCTGCGGGGACCTCGCACGTCGGACTATGTGAAGGAGTCTGGAGAATAAGATATCGATTATATATCTCTTGATCAGATGGACCTAGATCTCACTATTTTAAACATCAATTTCGTGCCATAGTAGTTTTGTTTGGTAATGGTCTCAATAGTTATTCTAAAAACACTAAAGTTTTTTTATTCCTTATTCATCCGATTTATAATTGATAGTATAAATTAATGAATACTATGATAAATTCAGTTTTCCAATGTATAGTCTAGTCCACGAGAGAGGTGCAAATTGCGTAAATAATATCAAGTGTGAATTTGTCATTAATTTTTTTTTATTATAATGAAATAGTAAGAAACGGGCATGTAGGCTAACTGATGTAAAGTGGTCACTGCAGCCCATGGACAACCACATCCAATCTCAAATAGAACAGAAGTATATATATTTTGTTGGCTCGTGGCGTATTAGTATAGATTCGACGTCAAAATACTTACAGAATCAACTGAACTCATTCTTCTGATTCTCCTCTGTCCATTGCTCGAGCTCGATTTGCTGTCTTTATCATCTTCGCAGTTTCTGTGCAACATTATATACTTCAAATGTTCTGCGTACGATTTTTTCTCGAACTCTTGTGATAGTTGTAGCATTTGAGTTAATGGGTATCGGAAAACGTCGCCAAATAACAAGAAATTAAACCACGAATTGTCGCGAACAAACTGTCTGAGCTGCATTTCAGGCAAAGGAAGATTATGCAACATTGCAAACTTAACCATAGTCTGCGATTCGTATAGAACTACTGACATATCAAATTTGCCCTCTTTTTCATGCAATTCCTTTAGTTTAATTAACGTGATTTCTTCTAAATGTGCTAGAATACTCTTCGCAGCCTCATCATTGCTTTGAATTAGTTTCGCCATATATTCATTTAACACTTTATTTGCCTTGTCCTCGCTCATATCCTGGCGGTACATGAAATGATGTTTGATTATTCGCACAGCGGACATGTGTACACGGCATCTTGTAGGGTTGCATCCGATCATTGCAACAAATGACACAGCGCAGGCAGCCATTGCCGGATCGGACCAATTCTGCAACGCTAAAGCATGAGCCTCACAACATGCACTCTTTATGCTTTTCTCCTGAAGACGATTGTATGTCTGGTATTGCTGAGATACGAATGCTTGACTAGCATTGCACGGACGATATTGCTTCAAATAATAGACATGATTTAACTTCGCCACGTATCCGTATCTTTTCATGAGCTTTTCATTTGTGAAATCGGGCATATCGACAGACTTCTGAGACAAAGCTTTTATACTGGCACGTATATCCACTTCAGACGATAGAAGGCTTCCCAAACTCCGTCTGTCAGCTTTATCGGTAGCCAAGTGATTCATGCTCTGATTAACGAGCTGAAATTCAAACACTTTCGAGACATCTAGCCCACGATACCCCGAAAGCAATTGGTAAGCATTGACATCCCTACACTCGTACATGTTATTGTTGTGGGAGTACTTTTTGAAAACATTATTTAAATGCGGAAGTTTATGTCTGTAACCTTTATTTGGCAATTTGAAATCTTTAAACTCTAGGAAGTCTTCTTTCGTGAAAATATCAAATAAGCTAGTGTTATCGTCCAAAAGAATCATTCCAAGAACGAGATGAGGATTTGAAGAGATATAGTTATCAATATCTTTGTTGGCAATCTGTTGGCAAGTCTTGTACACGGGCACGACGTGGCTTTGTTTGTCCGATGTTTGTTCTATACTTTTGAACAACAGCCACAGCTCAATACAGTCTCTAGCTTCCTCTTCAACATTTGACAAATCCGTATCTAATATGTGACTATCAACACACATGGTCAAAACTTTGTACAACTTATTTTTCACACAATACTTCGCCAATTCCAAATAGAAATCTTCTTTACTTATTGTTGCACATGATTCTGATAAAATCTCATCAATGAGCTTTAAGTTTTGAGTTCTCGCTAATCTTGCTATTATTTGGCACAATTGTTTACGCTCCTCTTCCATGATTATTCCATAAGAGCATAGAGTGTCGTAAATACACATTTTCGTATAAATAAAGCAATCAGTTTTGGCGACAATATCAATCATGTCATTAGTAATGGGCCAAGTCCGAAAAATGTTGTCCAGATTTTCAAGTATATCCATATGAAAGCCCTTTGTATCAATGTTTAGGAGTTTGTTTGCGAAATTTTCATTGGTAAAGAAGAGATACCGCGCGTTCATGTCCCGAACGACTTCAGACATCTGCACATTGATCCAACGCACCAAAATCATGGCCTTATTCTGTTCAATTAGGTAATTCCACATTTGAGGAGGCGATGAAAAATCCAAGAGTGAAAATTCTAAAAGTACAACATATGAAACACATTAATGAATATATTCATGGAATTTACACTGGTAAGAATAAAAAAGGTGGCATTTGTTAACTATATAAGGCATACAGGGGAAGAGTTCGAACTAAATCCCAATCAAATACAGTGAGCAAGAGGAAGGTGTGGGCATATACATATGTAGTTAATTTGTTTCTGACATAAAAAAGTACAAAATTACGAGAAAATGGAATTACATTAAATACACAATGTTTCTCGATTAACATATGGCTAATGATTATAATACCTAATTAATTACTCAAATAATACATTCTAAAAAGGTTCATATGAAATAAGGCAATGAGATGGGGGAGAGTCAAATCTCACAATTTCTCATCAAGGGAGAAGATGAATACGAGATGAAAAGTAGCATTGTACAGTCGATTGTTTGATTAAGATTGTTATATTAAACTTGTTAATTAATAAAACATACTGTTTCTTACCAAATGTGTCAAAAAACAAGGCAGTTGCAATTTTACTTTTCCAATCCGGTGGATACTTTTGTATATTTTCTATGGTAAGTTCTTTAATTTCACTTTCATTGACAAAAACTCTGTTGGTGCCAGATCCAAAGACTTTGTTTTGTTTAAACTTGCCATCTACTTCAAAGGATTTTTCTAGATAACGTAGCAAATTCCAGTGTCGTTTGAAGTCTTGCCACATTGCTTGATTTTCACTTTTTATGTCTTTAGACATTTTCTCAATATGGCTGACTATGAAATCCCTGTATTCAATATGTGGTGATGTCCGAGCAAGATCCATCAAGTGCTCCTCAGGATTAACATTAGCTTTGTTTAATATGTGAAGCACTTTAAATATCTGCTTTCTTGTGAGAAGTTGTACTGTCCATGCTTTGACCTGCAATACAATTACATATGTTTTTTTCAAGCATTAGGTGTATCCTAGAGGTACACAGATCAGGGTCACCATGGGTGGTAGATGAACAGCAATAGCCCAGGACTAAAATCCTACCCGAAATTATTAAACAAAGATGCAGTGCTAGCACACAACCACTAACTAAGGAATTTAATATATATACAACAGGTGATGTTAATAGGTTATAAGCTTGATCAATGGCTTTAGGATCATTATTTTACCATCCCCTTTTTCATTTTAACTTTTTCATGAAGAAAAGAATAGTATAAGATTTTGCAAAAATTACCTAGTTTATAAAATGCATGAACACTTTCCTTACGGCATACAAGACTGCTGTGTAATTTGAGACACAATGTGTTTGCGGCTTGTACACACCTTTTTTGTACGTACAAATCAGAATGCATTACAGGCGAACAAAACTGCTGTGTTCACATCAGCACTACAAGACTGGGAGCGATCATTACATCTGTGTACTCATAGATGGTATAAAGATACTAAAATATATAATATTTCAGCAAATTGTTGGCACATCTTCAGTCTAGAGAAATAAGCTTCAGTTTAGTGCCACCAACTACAACATTGTCCCGATGTAATAAAATATATAAACAACGCAGTCAGTGTTAAAACAATTCCTAATGCATATGTATCTATATAAGGTATCTTAAGTAAGCTTCTCACAAGGGGGGTCCTGGATTACAATCCTTAGAATGCATTTTTCATTTATCAAAGTTATGTGCATATTAGAAAATTTTAATGACTCATTTTAATGGTGAAGGAAAAAGTCTATTAATTGGCAATTTACTCGTTTGTTGTTGAAAAATAAACAATCACGTTACATTTTACATACTAACCTCTGCCAAAAACCAACTTTTCGCTGTTTCTTCATTCCATGTATTCTTATAAATAAGATATTTTATAGCTAGATTAATATGAGTTCCTTTCGCAGCTGCTTCCCTAACCATATCCCTTAGAGATTTCTGCTCCCACGAGTTCCAAATGATCTTCTCATTTTGACTTAGCCCCTCCATATTCTCAACTTGATCAACACGCAATTAAAATAAAAGAATCGCTACATACACAATAATAAGAGATTCGTATTATGGGAATGCTTTATGTTTTCGAAGTACTGATATATGATGTAAATTAATATAAACTATAAAGTCAACATAACACCCAACTAGTATATTTGTCTAGGTGTCTGTAAAAACAAAGGAATTTCTTCGACTAAGACAGGTAATTTGAGACACACTTTTGCCTAAACAATAATTACACGATACTAATAAAATTTGACATTAAAATACAAGTTACACAACACTAAGACTATTCGTTGTTTTGTTATCAAAGTATTTTATTTTCCATATTTTTTTGAGATATTGATATACGGATTGTCAATCCTTGACAATGTCAACTTATTTACGTTTTTTTGTTTTCTTTTCTTTATGGCGTCTCGGCCTTCTGGCCACTTTGCCAATGACAGAACTTATTTACTTATGACTTAGGAGTTGACATTAGATTGTGACTATCCATAGATGTATAATTATAAATCGGGCGATAAGATATCCCATTCGTCCGACGCTCCCCAAATCGGATAGTTTCTAGATACTTTACGTAGTATAAATGGACAAACAGTTTCGTTCATATTAATGTGTTATTTTTTGTAATAAAAAAAACCTATTACGAACTTTATTCTTCTATTTTGCTGTCTCATCTTCATAAAAGAAATTTAACGAGTTCATTGCTTCGCGAGTAATTTTTAAATATTTTTATGGAATTGATTTGATCATGAGAACGATTCAAAAAAATTTGACAAAATTATTTCGTGCTTTACATACAAATGAAATATTTAATAAATTCAGGTAAATGCAGAATTAAGAAACAATATTGCCGTTTTAACATTTTATAACGTTGCTAGGCAACGAAGTGTACATCATAATAAAAAGTAAACATACTATAGAGCTATATACTGTATTTCCTATACTACAGAGTTTCTATAGAGCTATTATAACTTTTATTTAGTTGAAGTAGCAAACAAACATTTTTAGAGCATTGTTTTCCAAAAGTGTCCCAATATTTATTAATTTTTCCTTCTTAAAGTTATTCTTATAACAAATGGCTGAAGAATTACAGAAGGCACATTTATATTACGACGATATTAATAAGATAAGAGTGTTAGAAAATTCTGTTGTTAAAGATACCGAAGATTTAATAGATACATGCAAAGATTATGAAACAAGTAGGTACTCATTTACATTCCTAGATTTAATATGCTCAAAAGTTTACAAGTACCTACCTATATACATAAATGTAATTTATTATCCAGATTAATACCTACCTTATTTTATAGTAAGACCAGCTTTGTATAACAAGCGTATGTTTTGAATACTTTTTATAAATAATGTATATTTTAATACTTTTCTTAATTTCAACAGAAGTACATGACTTTGGGAAAACTATTAACTCATTATTAGAGTTGTTACGAGAATTGGGCGATAACGTGGAGAAGAAAAAAATGGCTGCGATTGGTTCTATGAATCTTCTTAAATCTATCACAAAAGAAAGAGAGAGTGAGCAAGCAAAACTGCAAGTAAGGAAATTCGGAAATTTTAGCAGATTATTAACTGGCCATGTTAGTTGGAGACCAGTAGTAAATACATTTTAAAATAATTTGATTTATTACATTTTTATGGATTTTACTGTTTATTTATATTTGCCTTCCTTTTTAATCCTGATTTAAATAGTATGTCCGTATAATTGGTAGAAGCTCTAAGCTCTTCTATTTTAACAAATCGTTAATACAAGAGTATAGCCCACGTGAGCAGGTAGGGTAGCATTAGTTCAAGAAAACACGTATGCATGTCAGAAATAGTACAAAAATTGAATGATTTATAACGCTTGAGAGACTATTTAGATTATGGGATATTTTTATTATTTCAGGCAGAAATAAGCGACAAAACGATGATATTAGAGAAGTTGGATAACGAATACGACGCCTTGCAAATATTGGAAGCCACTCAAATAGAAACAATAGAATATTTAACACAGCTTAGATAATATTTTGGATTTTTTATATAAACCGAGAATAGCACAATCGCTTTACACCTGTTTAGAATTACATCGTGTAATTTAGAGTATAATAAATAACATACAAATTAAATTCAAAACAATAACTTCTTAGATTACCTTTTCCCCAGAAAAAGTATGCATGAATACATAATGACCTTGACAGTTGTGCTACACTCATTAAAAATATAGTATCTATTCTTGTTCAGAAATCGATGAAGATGGGTGAATAAATAATCTATGAAAAAGGGAATCCCTGACTATCGGTGACGCATTCGAGTTTTTTGAAACGGACCTTTTAGTTCAGTATTTATTAACATTTTTAATTTAATAATACAATAATACTGTAATACATAATACTGTATATATCCTATTAATACTTTTAAATAAATAAAATTACTAAAACCTATTAATATACATGCTAAAAACAACATCCCTCGGACTTTACGAAATTCTACTGTTGGGACTAATCCCAAGTCCCGTCTAAGGTTAACCTAGGTTAACCTTAGACGAAAGTAGGGATTAAACTTTTTTATTATGAAAGAGTAAGAAACGGGCATGCAGGCCACCTGATATTAAGTGATCACTGCAGCCCATGGACAACCACATCCAATCTCAAATAGAACAGAAGAGGACTAAGCCGCTAAGGCTAATGGTCGCCTCCAATAATGTGTATGCGGCAACCACACCTCCCCAACCGAAACAATACATGAACAATATGTTACTTTACAGCGGATTGTAAGGGTGGCGGTGGTGCCGCCCCGGGCGAGCTGTAACGGCTCTACCAACTAATTTAATTAACTTAGAATTGGAACTGTCGCTGTATCGCTAAATCTGACATCTAATAACCACATAATCCATAACTATATAATGCAATAAGTTGAAGCTTTGAATCTTAATTATATGCGACCTAATACAGATAAGTAAAGTGCGATGCTCTCTTTGGCTATGAAGACTCAAAACAATGACAAAAGATAACAAATAGCGGTCATTACTAGTGAACAATAGTCTACTTGGCGTTACCGTTTAATTCTTTTTCAAGTCATACTAAAAGCCGCCATTATCTATGGAGTGAAATTCCATTGATTCTATCGACATTCCCTATCAGAAATGGACGTACAGAGATTATTTATATTGATGTAAGGGAAAACCCCACTATTTCTAAAACACATGTTGACCCTGGAAATTTCAATATTCTTTATCTCGCCTACACTTTGGCCAATATTTTCCACGGATAAATAGCCAATACTAGTTTCTGATGTATCTGATCAATGTTGTACTTAAAACTTTGACTGCGGCGCGGATATATACGATCAAGTCAGTATAGCGGGAGGCGGCCCTAAGGGTGAAGCCAAACGAGCGTAATTTTATGAGTTGTGAGTCGCGTACTTATTTTACGTTCAACTGAATTTCTGTTGA
>DWON01002953.1:0-19193 GCA_018251015.1 Phocides pigmalion okeechobee
ATCAAATAATAGCGTTTGTTTCGATTTGCATATTTTATAATATAAGAGGGTAGAAGTAAAACAGTACCGCATAGCAAACGGTTCAAAAGAGTAACTATTATGGACTTCTAAAGAGTGGATGTGGCAAGATGAAATATATTTTTTTATTTTAATTTAATCATGAATATCCGTTATATAGCAAAATGAATAAATTTCGCAATGAAATTAGTTTATGCGACAGACAAACATTATAAATAAATAGAAATTTCTGTTATTTCTTATTATCATAACCCTTATTATTTCTGTAAATATATGCTATGAACAGACTCGTGGATGTAGCTTTCTTATTATATTATTAGCTGTGTTCACTACTTTAGGATGATGATAAAATTAAATTGGCATAACTTCTATATTTCTTAACCGATTAAAATGAAAAACGAATGTCAAGTGAAGCTCATCACAATATAATCCCGAAACTGCATTCAAATCGGATAATCCATTTCTGAGATGCATGCACAAATATACAAATATACAGACAAACAGACAAAAATGAAAAACACTGTTTTAGGTTTCCTTGCGTGTATAAAGGCACTCTATTATGATTTTTAAAATATATTTGCCATGTACAGACATGACAGTGATCAGTTACAATTTTATTATATGCATAGATTCAATATATTTAATAAAGCTGTCAAACAAGAATACGCATAATAAGTACCTAAAAATAGCGACAAAAATGTAACGTCAGTTTTTGTTCATCAGAAGATAATCAAACGTGTTTTATTTCTTACATATATTTTTAAAGACCTATTTATTTATTTATTTGGGAAACAAACAATTCGCGTTTTACATAAAAACGATTCATACAATGTAATACAAATTAATACATACAGTCTCCACTGTTAAGTAGCACACAAAAAAAACAGAACAAAATAAAATAACAAAATAAAATCAAATAACACAATGACTAAATTTATGAATATATGAAAAAAGACAACAGAAGTAATACTAAAAAAGTTACATAATGACTACGAGAAATGGGCTTGGAGAAGTTTACAAATAGGATGAATATCTGATTAAACTCTTGATTGGTCAACACTTTCTAGGTATTTATTATAATAATCACATGACCAATATAAGATATAATACTATCACATCATTCGTTTGCATGGAGCCTTCGCACTCGTTTGCGTCTTCTCTTAAATAGAAGTTTTTTAACAAAACACCATCATACAACCATTTTGTATCAAAAATCTATAAATTATACCTTCAATATGGAATCGTTGCAGCTCCCTGATGCAACGTCCGGGAGAGCTCCAACAGCATCTGACCATGATCAAGGATAGATTTAAGAGTCAATATATGAACAAATGCAGTCATATATACATTTTTTAATAATAGTGCAAAATTGTAAAATTTAAAAAAGAGTCTTTGTATCTTAAATAATAAATAATAATTATTAAATTATGTACTTTTACCTTTTAACAGCAGTAAACGACTGCTCTTTCCATTACTAAAAGCGAATGAAATTCCCGTGCGAGATTTAAAAGACGTAAGTGGATAAAGTCAGAAGGATAGCCATGTTGTTTATGTTACTTGGAGATCAAACTTAGTCTAGCATTAAATAATCAGGTACTAGTCGTTAAAATTACCCACAAAAAACTAAGTTACGAACACATAATTAATGTACATATTAATAGTACTATTTATTGCGATCTTCTCAACCGTGCAATTACGTTCTTGTTATTGTACTAAACTCTAAAATATCATAAATTGGAATAGCTATACTATATATTTAAATGGCTGTGCCCTTGCCATCGACTGCGTTTAAAAATCCCGACATGTATCTTTGTTTATGGTTTTAAACTAATAATATCGCCGAATTCATTCATTTTTACTATGTACCGAGTAATCGGGGAAACTATATTTCGATCGGGGAGGTACCACCGCTGCTCTCATAGTCCGCCGTAAACATTACTTATGTTTCGTTTAGAGAGGTGCGGTTGCCAGCTACACTTCGAAGCGAGGCGACCATCGTAGTTTTCAGGAGTAGCAACGTATCTACGTTCGAGCTCAGATAGGATTTCGATCGTGTTTGTGGTTGTATGTGGATGTCTATCGGCTGCGACTACTAAACATGAGGTGGTTTGTATGCTCGTTTGCTACTCTTCTCACATAAAAAAAT
Source organism: Phocides pigmalion okeechobee (assembly GCA_018251015.1). Taxonomy (NCBI): domain Eukaryota; kingdom Metazoa; phylum Arthropoda; class Insecta; order Lepidoptera; family Hesperiidae; genus Phocides; species Phocides pigmalion. The sequence goes on from DWON01002953.1 coordinate 2,165, forward strand.
CGAATAACAGTAAAAAACATTTTTGTTGTTTGAACGTTCCCATGTTTACAAGTCCACGATATTTACGTAAAAATCATTAACACCAGACACTGCATCTCACTTACACGGTAATAAGATCCAAATTTCTAGCAATATGTCTGAAAGCTCCACAATTGTCTGGTACTTGCACGAAAGTTTCGTTTTGAAACAGAACCGTCATGTTTGCTCCTAATGACAAAATGCTTTCACTGCTATACAAAATTTTATAACATTAGGATGAAACTACTAAGCAACTTCGTTAATCATCGTCATAATCTTTATTCAACCAGTTTTTTCGTTAATGATATAAATTTTATTATTTTATTGGATTTTATTGGACAAAAAATATGTTTTCGAAAGCAAAAAAGTTTATAAATACAATATTAATTTATTAAAATAGTAACTAAACTTGTCATTAGTTCCACGTTTGATCGACGCCGCCGGTGACAAGAGGGCTGGAACATATCTCCCGCAGAGAATTGTGATCACTATTCAACGCGGGAATGCGGTTAGTGTTCTTGGCACCACGCCGCATGGTCACGAACTTGCTTTTGGCTGTTGGTTAGGCCATGGTCGGAGCCCTAGAGCTGAAGCTGGCTGAAGCTGAGGGCCAGCTCACGCAGATGCAGCTGGCCGCGAGCAAGAGGGAGCTGGAGCTGGAGAGGGCGAGGGCGACCGCGCCTGCGCACCCACCCGCGGCAGTCATCGGAACCGGTGGGCCCCCGGACTACTCGAGGGCCCTCAAAATGGGGAAGAATGCGGAGCCAAAGGCGATACCGCCGAGCCCAGGAGGCACAGTCGCTTTTTACCCAAGCGAACCCGAGATAATAAAGACGGCTGAGGAGACCAAGATGGAACTGAAAAAGACCGTTGACCCGAAGGCGCTGGGTATCCACATAAGCGGGGTTCGGAAGGTTCGGAAGATGGTGAAATGCAGGCGTGGTCGTCAAGACCACCACGGCCGAGGACGCGAAAAAACTTAGAGAGGCGGCGCCAAAGACACTGCGGGCGACGGATCTCGCTAAGCGCCAGCCATACCTGGCGCTTAGGAACGTGGACAACGACACGACCAAGGAGGACATTGTGAGTGCGATTGAGGAGCAGGCGGGCCGCAAAGGGCAAACAAGGTGGAACGCGACATCGATAGCCAAGGACATGAGGGTGGCCTTTAAAAAAGGAAAGCCGACCAGCGGGACCGCCACGTATGTGCTACAGTGTTCACTTGATCTCTGCCGCTTCCTCCTGAGCGAGGAGGCGGTATACATAGGATGGCAGGTGGTGGAGGTCTCAGACTTCGTGGCGGTAACCTGCTGCAATAAGTGCCAACAATTCGGCCACCCGGAAAAGTATTGTAAAGCCAGGGACTCGACATGTGCGAAGTGCGGGGAGGTGGGACACCGAGGGCAGGATTGCGACCCAGCAGCTTACAGCTGCGCGACCTGCAAAAAGTTCGGCCGCAAAGGCTTCGAGTCTCACAGGACGATGGCGAAAGAGTGCCCGGCCCGCCAGTACGCCGATTGTGTGGAATATACGCCCGCAGTGTGGAATACACCAAGTATGGATAGGCGCCATACGAAGAAGATGCGCTTCGACCAAGTCAACCTCGCTGGCTCCGCTATGGCCACGAAGGAGTTGCCGGCAGTGGCGCGGCAACACAATATGAACGTGGTATTGGTGCAGGAGCATTACAATGACGCAAACATACTAAGCTCGCGGAATAATAGCAAGGCGGGTATATATATTGCTAAAGCTAATGAGACCTGCACGCTCCTGCACCACCTATGCGACCAGCACCGCGTGGTGTGCCACTTCCCGTCCATATCCCGTCCCGACCTGCATATTATATCGGCATACTTCCAATATAAGGATAGCATAGACAAACACCTAGTCCCCCTGGAGCGAACACTCGACGCACTGCACGGCAGGAAAGTGCTGATAGGCGCGGATACGAACGCACACTCACCATTGTGGCACTGTAGGCCGGAGCAGTGCGTCGGAAGAGGCCCCGACGCCACACATAGAAGGTCGTCTATGGAAGAATTTATCGTTGCGAAAGGACTCACAATACATAACGCACCACATCAACCGGCGACCTTCTGTGGAGATAGTGGCGGGGAATCCAACATAGATGTCACAATGACAACCCGGGGGACTAGAGTGGTGGACTGGACGGTACACGAATCGTCCAGTTCAAGCGACCACCACCTGATAACTTTCACTATTCCGCAAGAGGAGTATGCCGATCCCCGTCCAGATGTGCCGGCCGGAGTGCCGATGATGTACCGCGAGCGCGGCGCTGACTGGGAACGCTTCCGACATGTTATCCATGAGCGAATGGGACGTATGAAATGGACTAAACCCGCCCCAGAGGTATGCAAGCAGTTTACGGAACTAGTGGAGATGACAGCGTACGAGAGCCTTGGCCTGCGACGAGAGCGCGATAATGGGGAGGGGTATGAGTGGTGGACGAAAGAACTGGAGAGACTGCGCAAAGTACAATATAAAAGACGAAGAGAGTGGCAGCAGACCCGCAAAGGGGGAGGACCTTTGGAAGAGACAGCTAAACAGGAATTTCACAAGGCCCGCAATAAATATAGACGAAGAATGAGAGAAACGGAGCAACAATTTAACCGGAACGTGGCCGATACTGGGAATGAGGACCCTTGGGGTCTCGCTTACAGAGCGGCCACAGGGCGCAAAGGGCCGCCGAGCAACGTCGTGTCTGGGGTCCGCTACGCGGAGGGACACCCGGTGGACACGGACGGGGCCATGCGCGAGCTGATGTCGGCGCTATGCCCTGACGACAGCCCGTGCGTGGACACGGACTACCACCACCAGGTGCGGGTGTTAGCTGCGTGCTTACCCGCCGGACGCGACGCTTCGCCGCCCACCTTTGGGGTTGTGCAGGCCATAGTCATAGCACCGGGAATCGATGGGTTGAGCGCAAAAATAATGAAAGAGACCTGGAAGGCAGCGGGATCTGAAATGACAGAGATCATGAGAAGATGCGTAATAGAAGGGAAGTTCCCCCAGGTATGGAAGGATGGGAGGCTGATCGTTCTGCCAAAGGGCAACGGCAAGCCGCTAAATGATCCTAAGACTTACAGGCCGATCACCTTGCTACCGGTCCTCAGTAAAATACTTGAACGCGTATTATTACAATGCGCGCCGGAAATAACACGCGGACTGTCTGAAGGGCAGCACGGCTTCACGCGAGGTCGGTCCACTATCACGGCCCTACAGCGGGTGCTGGAGGTGAGCAGGACAAGCCCCTGCAAATATGTAGAATTAATAATGTTGGACATCTCGGGTGCCTTCGACAGTGCGTGGTGGCCCATAATCCTGCTGAAGGCGAAGAGGGGACGCTGTCCGCCAAACATCTATAGGATGCTGGCGGACTACTTCACCGATCGCCGAATTGGCTTCTTCGTGGGCCGCCGGGTCTTGTGGAAGGTGTCCACTATGGGATGCCCGCAGGGATCGGTGTTTGGTCCCGCGCTTTGGAACGTACTACTTGACGACCTCTTCTGTCTACCAATTCCTACGGGCTCCAGTTTCGTGGCGTACGCCGACGACGTCTCCATCTTGGTCGAGGCAGAGTCTAGGGCTGGTCTTGAGGCGAAAGCCGCAACCATCCTAGAACTCGTTAGAAACTGGGGGACTAGAAATCGGCTTGAATTTTCCCCCCATAAGTCCGCCCATATGACAATAAAGGGTAAATTCAAGCGTCCCCCCACCATCAAAATGGGCGGCACCTCGGTCATTAGTGTTTACTCGGCCACGCTACTGGGTGTGGTACTAGACACTGCATTCTCGTTCGTCAAGCATGCGATATCGATAGGGGAAAGGGCTTCAGCCTGCTTTGGCAAAATGTCTCGAGTATCGGCGTCCTCATGGGGTATTCGGTATCCAGCTTTGAAACTACTGTATCGAGGAACCTACATAGCCACAATAACATACGCGGCTGGCGTATGGTACGGGCGCGTGACCCAATACGCCGTAAGAAGTTCTCTGCTACGCTCGCAGCGATCATCTCTTGTCCTGCTCACCAAGGCATACAGAACAACTAGTACAGCGGCGCTGCCTGTGACTGCGGGCGTGCTACCGGCCGACATCGAGGTGAGTCGAGCTGGTAAACTATATGACGCGCGCATAAATGCGCCAAACGAGGAATCGTGGGAAACAAGAGAGGCAATCTCAGCGGATGTCGTTGCTCAGTGGCAGCAGCGATGGGTGAATGAGGAGAAAGGCAGAGAAACATATCGGTTCTTCCCGGATGTGGCGGCTCGCCTCAGGTCGCTCCTGGGTCGAGCCGGACTATGAAACCACACAAATCCTAAGCGGTCACGGTTGCTTCAGAAAGAGATTATATGACATGGGATTGAGCGAACGAAGCGAATGTTATTGCAGTCTGGCAGATGAGGACATGCATCACGTGTTATGGGAGTGCCCTCTGTATGAAGAATATCGGAAGTGTATGTTAGACGGACTGACACTGGAGGAATCGGGCCCGGTCTATTACTGTGACCTTGTCGCTACTGAGGCAAACTTTGGCCGGCTGCGCGGATTCGCCCGAAGATGGCACAAAGATAGGCGTGGACGGGAAATAGCAGAGAGGACCAGCGAGGCCAGCGTCCGAGGCTGTGGTGTGGCGTCCATCCCAAGACGGGTGAGTGGCGCAGGGACCAGCTCTGTATGAGCGGCTCGATATTGAGCTTTGTAGGGAGATCAAGAAGCGCGCTGGGAAGAGCAGTCGCAGAGTACCAGCGCGTTCTCCCATGTTTCGGCCCGTATAACCGGAAGGTTGATAGGGCCATGGGAAGGTGGTGGGTGAGTGTGGGTTAGGCTTTTATTATAATTAGTTTTAAGATTATTGTAATTTACTACTACTTTTGTTGCCACTCCCGAGGACTAAGATGGTCGCTTCGCTTCAAAGTGTAGCCAGCTACCGCACCTCTACAACCGAAACACAAGTAATGTCTTACGGCGGATTATGAGGACGGCGGTCGCACTTATAGTATAAATAGTATAGATTGAACAGTCGTTTAATGGCGTCCAAATTTCAACATATCTGCTGGAATACATACTCAATACATTTAAATGATTTGCATTCACTTTTTATGTAACGGAAATAACTAACGATGTAGTCTATCAGGTGTTACGTCACTACCAATCACATGAATTATCAAACTTAAGCTACACTTAGTAACGAGGTGATCAATAAGTTCTTTGGACAATTAAGTTCAATGCAAGTAGAATACCTAACAACCACAAATACCTAAACCTTCCTAGGCCTTAATAATAAAAAAAACATGTGAGAAGAGTAGCAAACGAGCTTGCAAACCACCTTATGAGGAGTAGTCGCAGCTCATGGACATCCACGTACAACCACAAACACGACCGAAATCCTATCTGGGCTCGAACGTAGATACGTTGCTACTCCTGAGGACTGAGATGGTCGTCTCGCTTCACAGTGTAGCCGGCAAGCGCACCTCTCCAACCGAAACACAAGTAATGCTTTACGGCGGCTTATGAGGGTGATGATGGTACCTCCCCAATTGAACTATAATTCTCCCACCTTTAAATGTTTACATTTATTAACCTTTAAATTAATGTACCTGTCAAGCTTTTTATCCAGTTTATAAACACTATATTCTACTGCTTTGAGGAAAAATGAAAATAAAAATAAAATTATTATTTTTATTACCATAATATACTACTAATGGTATACTGGTATACTGGTATTACTGGTTATGACCATAGACAAATATCAGTAGTTCTACAACCTTTTTTATTAGATTGATATGCCAAACAAGCACGTAATTCATCTGATCGGAAGCAATCATTACTCATGGATAACTTTACTGAAAACCCATTTTTTATATTTTAGCCTGACAAAAAGGCAGACGAGCCACCTGATGGAAAGCAGTTACAGTCGCATATGGACATTTACAACACCAGAGGAGCCGCCATAGCATCGTCGGATTTCAAGGAGAGCTCTCTTTACACCTTTCTTGAATAGCCCCATGTCATAACGTTCAGGAAATACCACGGAAGGAAGTTCGTTTTACATCTACCGCGTCCGTGATAGGAAGGTAGCATGCAAATTGAACTGTAGAGGACGTCCACGAGTCCAGTTGATGCAGATGGAACCTTAACTTCCGGCGGGTGGTACGGTGGAAAAAAGTTGACGTAGGCACAAGGCCTAAATGGGATTTGACCACTGTTGCATCCGATATGATAATAGAAAAGACATCGGTGCGAGTGTTCCCACTCTAGTTAGACATAGACCAGTACCCGAAAAGCTGGAGAAGTTCCGAAATGTGCCTAATTGGGGTATCGTGCTAGAGAAGATTGGTTGTGTTGATTTCATGACCTTAGCGTAGTCTACAAGCACGGAAGAAAAAGAGGGATTTTTTGTGAGGGACAGACCAGTGGCCGAAGATCTGTTGAGTTTCCCCGAGATTTGCCCAATTGGGGCGTCGTGTTAATACTAGTTACGTTCATTTCGAGATCCTGAGATTCTCTACGAGAACAGGAGACAGGTCTAGAAGAAAAATACTTATTTGTGGTTGGAAATCTCACATCACCTGGAATCCCTCACGATACCTGGTATCTTTAAAAGGTTTTGGCTCCCGAAGCAAAAATAAAGAGACACCACTAAGGGTTTTATTGGATAGAAATCCCATATAACCTGAAATCGCTTTTACGATACTGGGTAACATTGGAACCTTTTCCTCCGAGACAAAGAAGTCTATATCATGAGTATGCGACTTGTCTACATGGCAATCTACTGCTTCGAAACTAAACGTCCATGATTTGCCTCGCGGTCACCCACAAGGACTGTTAAGTAACTCGACATATTTGCAACACGCCGGCGTCACAGACATGCGAGCGCATCGTCCATGCCTAACGATACTTAACTAATTCTGCTAATGATTGCTCAACGTCCCCCACGAAACGGTACAATACTCGGTCAATAACACCTGTGTTATTTGAGCAATATACATGGTATTATTTATTCAATAGAGAATAGCTGGTAGAACTCTCGACCGAGGAGGTACCACCGGCCTCATAATCCGCCGTAAAGCATTGCTTGTGTTTCGGTTAGAGATCTGCGGTTGCCGGCTACACTTTGAAGCGAGGCCATCTTAGTCCTAAGAAGTAGCAAAGTTCGACCTCAGATAGGATTTCAGTCGTTTGTGGTACGTGGATGTCTATGGGCTGCGACTACTTAACATCAGGTGGCTTGCTTGCTGGTTTTCTACTCTTCTCAAATAAAACAACATTAGTGCGTAAAGTAATAATATTCTTTATACAGCAAACAACATTACTGTGTAAAGTAAACCAGTTGGTAATGACTGAAGACATCACAATATATTTCAATAAACCATGCATAGTTATTACTTCCGTAAGTATATTTGAAGCAAATCTATGCAAAGATAAAAAACATACAACTGAAGTCAACATTACATTACATTCCAATAAATCACGCATTGTTATTATTTTCTACTTTGTATAGCATTATTGTTTTTATTTTTCTTTTTTATGTCTTAATTTAATATATTGTTTATTTATATTTATGTGCAGTTTCTATGGGCCTTAGTAGCCTGAAATAAATAACAGTCCTATATATACGAAAAAAATCTATGCAAATATAAAACATAGATTATTATATAGATGGACAATCACGTCCGATCTCAAATAGAACAGAAGTTCTATTTAAGGATAGACGCGATGCGTTCCTACTCTTGAGGACAAAGATGGTCGCCTCCAATAACGTGTCTCCGATGCTGATGTTATTTGAAACAAATAGAAAATACTCGTTTATGTGAGTATTATATTGTCCCACAGTTTCACACAATTCTAAATTTAAAATACGTCTAGATGAATGTCCCTGAGTTGAGTTCCCAGAAAGCTGGCAACAATACCTCGTTTAATAGTTGACCTATTCGCATGCTGTGTTTACCTGTAATTGATTGTGCATTTAGCATCTGTTATGTTTAGTATGTAAGTAGTTTAAGTTCTTATCAATGTAACAATCGTTGGTAAACCTAATAAATAAATAAATAAATAAATAAACCTAATGCTGTGAGCGAAATAAGAGCCAGGTCTCTGGTCTTATTATTATTTTGTTTAGAATTTCGCGTTTTAATAATTTAATATAGTTTAGAAATATTTATTTTGATTGAGATCTGTGAATTAAATTTTAAATATTCAATCAATTATTTTTTCCATACAAGAATGTCTTCCGCAAAATGGTCTTCAATATTAATGTAAAACTAAAATTTTGGCCCACATTTTCCTATCACCGAGTGTACTGCGAATATTGCTTTTTTTAATAAATAACAGAATATTTATACATATATTTAAAAAAAAAACCCTCCCGTCATACTGATAAAATATATTTGCCTGATTAATTTGGATGGACTGATTATGGAAGTACAAATATTTCTATGGCAAAAGATCTGAAATCAACTGGTCAGATTTAAATTAAAATAAGTAAGTAATGATAAGAAAACAGATACACAACTAAAGTTTACCGGGGAGGTACCATCACCACTGTTATAATCCGATGTGAAGCAATCCTCACGTTTCGATTGCAGGGGTGCTTTTAATTGAAAGAACTTTACTTTAATTTACAAGCACTGCGGCTATTTATCAGGAGTACCAGCGCATATATTTCTGACCTCCGACGGTATTTCAATTGTGTTTGAAGTCCTATGTAGACCATGGACTTATCATCAGGCATCTTTCCCATTTGCTAATCTTGAACTCTTGAAACATAAAAATATGTGAATATATGTCTATAAACAAAAAAAAGCTAATTTAACCAACTAATTAAAGTATTACAACTAAACTAGAAACAGAGAATAATTAAATTAAAACTAATAAAATAACTACAACTAAATTCAAGTTATAACAAAGTCCATTTAGAAAAACCTGTCAACTTCCGTCTAACATAGTTACAAACAAAAAAGTGATAATGACATATAGTGATATGATTGATACATAATACATAATTGTCATGAAAATATAGCAAAATGTGATACTAGGAAAATCACTGAAGGCCATTTAGTACTTGCCCCTACATATTAACTGTTTACAAAGGACGCTAATCAAAACTTCGCCTCAGTCCGCGCCGACGCACGCGTGTTTCTGTTTGAAAATATAAACTTAATTTTGTTAACTTCCAAGGTGAGTTGTGTATAACATACTATGGCGGCGGATTTAAATTATATTGTTCGTGTTTATATATTTCCGCGGATTTAAAATTATATTGTTCGTGTTTATTTATTGCCGCGCATTTAAATTATATTGTTCGTGTTTATATATTGCCGCGGATTTAAAATTATAAAGTTCGTGTTTATGTTGTGTTTTATAAGTAAACGATAAATTGCAAATTTTAAAAATAAGTGTCAATTTTTGTTTAATAACGCAGTGAGTATTATAAAAGTTATTTGTTTTTCAAAGTGAATTAATCAAATAAATAATTTCGAAGTAAATTGTAATAATGCAAAATATTAGATACAAAATATTTTTGTTTATAAATAGAATTAATTTTGCGTTGTTAATTAACGAAAAATTAAAAAAAATATATGTAAAAATAAGAACGAAAAGATTTTTATTATTGTAATACATACTTGTGTATAATAATATATTAAGAATTATATAAATTATATTTTATCGTTAATTCAGTAAACAGAATCTACTTATCAAAATTTTAAAACGTAATGTCTGACAACACAAAAGCTTAAACCAGAAGTTCCATGAATAGCTTTGGGAAAAGCTCCTTTCTTAAGTTAAGCACACAATAGTTTTGAAAAAGAGATGAAATCGTTTATTAATATTTGTTGTAGCATTTCGAAAATACGGAGTATTTAAAATGTTTCTAAATAAAAATCTTTATCAGTGTTTTTTTGTTTGTTGTCGGGACCAATTTGATTATACCATATGTTATCAATACTATTTGTATTTTTTATTTAAAAGTCAATTATATATCTCATTCCAAAATTTGGTTAGCATTTAGAAATGATTTTTTTAATATCTAGGTTGTTAAACGACTATACTTAGAAGTAAAGTGACCATCTAAGACCTCAGGAGTCGCAACGTATCAGCTCACGACGGCATAGAGGATTTCAGCCTAGTTTGCGGTTGTATTTGGATGTCCACGCTTTATGTACAGATTATATAAAATAGGATAGTCTACACGCTCGTTTGCTACTCTTTTTATATACATAAAGTAAAAGGAGATGACAAATCGTATCGTATTTCATAATAATGGAATATGGAAACTGGTGGTTGCTGTTATAAGTTGGTCTGCGTTTTATTTGCTATATTTTAGTCGTTGTTGTAGTTGAAACAAAAAACAACAAATTTTTTGTGTAAAGTACATTAAAATAAAAAACGACAACAATTTTTTTTTCTTTCAACATGATGTGTAAAATCTTTTTATGTACGTAAATTTAATTGTTTAAATCATTATAATTTTTATATGATACATAATTAACAGAAATATATCATTTTACTGCTATATAAATGTAATTAATTGGACAAGATAATTATACGTTTAGGTTGTTGTTCAGTTTTTGTTTATGAAAACAATTATAATAATTATTGAAATATATAGATGAAATATAAAAGTATGTATTTGTGATGTATCAAAAGACCATGTCCAATATATATATACAAATTCACAAATACACAATTAATTTTAAGGGTACAATGTAAAAACGGTATATTGTCTTTGAGCGCCCTGTTGGCTAAGGTGGACCGGGAGAAAATCCGGAGGGAAAAAACTGTACTTTTTAAATCAATTCTTGATAAGTAAACATTACACAGTATAATCCTTATAATCCGCCGTAAATCATTAATTGTGTTTCGGTTGGAGAGGTGCGGTTGCCGGCTACACTTTGAAGCGAGGCAGCCATCTCAGTCCTCAGGAGTAGCAACGTATCTACATTCAAGCTCAGATAGGATTTCGGTTTTGTTTGTGGTTGTACGTGGAAGTCTATGGGCTGCGACAACTTAACATCAGGTGGTTTGCATGCTCGTTTGCTACTCTTCTTACATAAAAATAGCTTTAGAAACATGTAAGTTCTAAAGGGGATCACATAAATAAGGAGACATTTACAATTGTATCTCATCATCGTCCGTGAAGTGCTTGTGTTTCGGTTGGAGAAGTGCGGTTGCTGGCTTCACTTACATCGAGGCGACAGTCCTCAGGAGTAGTAACATCTACGTGCACTTCATATAGCACTTACGTCTTGTTTGAGGTTTCTTGTATGCTTGAGGTTTTTTGTCGGCTTTGACTGTGTGACGTTGCTGGTTTGAGAACGGCTTCAGCGACTACTTAACATCAGGTGGCCTGCATGCTTGTTTATTACTTCCCTTTTTTTATTGCGAAAGAGTAAGAAAGGGGCATGAAGGCCACCTAGGGTTAAGTGGTCACTGCAGCCCATGGACAACCACGTCCAATCTTAAACAGAACAGAAATTCTATTTAAGGATGGACGCGGATGCGTTCTTACTCTTGAGGATTAAGATGTTCGCCTCCAATAATGTGTTGTTTTACGGCGGGTTATGAGGGTGGCGGTGGTGCCGCCCCGGGCGAGCTCTAACGGCCCTACCATCTTTAAACAAGTTATCGGTAGCAGTAAGTGCGACACCTCTATATTTAAGCCATAGTAACTTCTGTTTATTATTTTTTTGTTTCATTTCTGTATATTTGTCTAAAAATTTTTACACTTTTTGTAGTTGTCATGTCTGTCATGTCACGTCATGTAAATTATAACCTTTCTCAGTACTTTAACCGTCCTTCAGTACTTTCCAATGTCATTCAAAGAAAAAAGAAGTCAAGTAACTACACCGGTCGGTTACGCAAAAGGTTCTAAGTTCGATTTCCGGTCAGGCAGAAATTTTCATAAAACATTTAGATTTCTCTTCTGGGTCTGGGTGTTAGTATAATTGCGTTGTAGGTGTCCATAGCAAAAACGAAAAGGAAGCCCAAGGGCTTCTAAATATAGAAAGCGTTAGTTTTTTTGAAGAAAAAAAGGATTTTTTTTATCAAAATTTACTGGTTTAACTTAAGCTTCTAAACTACCCTTCAACGCTTAAATTATATTCGATAGGAATTTCGAATAATAAGATTTTTCCCACGTTTGCTCGACGATGCTGGTGAGAAAACAGGTGGTTCATATCTCGTAAAGAACTGCGATCGCTATTCAGCTCGGTATGCGACCAGCTTGTCACAATGCTGCATTAGCTTGGATTCCATGCAGATTGTTTAGGATTTATTATAGTCAGTTTTTTTCTCATGTGAAAAGAGTAGCAAACGAGCATGAAAACCACCTCATGTTAAGTAGTCGCATCCCAAAGATATCACGTACAACCACAAAAACGACCGAAATCCTATCTGAGCTCGAAGGTAGATACGTTACTCCTGAGGACTAAGATTGTCGCCTCGTTTCAAAGTGTAACCACGAACCGCACCTCCAACCGAAACACCAAGTAATTACGGTGGATTATGAGGGCGGTGGTACCTCCGAGGTCGAACTAGTTCTCCTAGCTTAATACATATATAATTTTAATGTATATTAACCTTAATATATAGTGTTATAACACGTGATGGAGAAATAATTTTTAATCTGTGTTAAAGATATGTCAATGAATTTTAGTAGGTTATTACGTATAGTTATGAGACTGGAAAAAATAGGTCTTGTTAAGTAAACTGGTTACGTAAAATGATAGAAATAGCCGCTGCGTGGCCGGTTCTAGCTGCAGTCAATAGACAATGTAACATAGAGTAATGCTTCGGCCACGAAATATGTGTCCCTAAAATGGCGTATTCACTACAAACGACGTTTCAAACGAGGCCACGAAATTCAATTCGGTTACAGCGTTTATATTCGCGGAATACAGGACACAAGGAAATAAGAAATTTAAATATTTTATTATTTAAATATCTTTTTTATTTAATTAATGTCAAGTTTATAATGTAAAATCAATTCGTCTGCTTTGAGCGCCCGCTGGCAACAATAGACCAGGAGATAAGAGCCGGCGGAAAACCTCTTGGCTCTCCTTTTAAACAATATGTAAATATAAAAAAAACTTGTGCGAACTATTATATACGAGTACGTGCCGCAACTTATCAGTACATGTGTTCTCGAGGTAATTTGAAAACACTTGTTCAATCTTTCAAAATTTGCGCAAATTCGCTCATAGTGAATATCGCTATAATTTGTCTTGAATTTTTTTGGATTAATAAGATCAGCACATCGAGGGCGGCGGATTGTGGGTATTCTGCCGTCCGGTCATTGACAGTTCACTCGTGCCTCTCATAGGATCTCATAGACTCGTGCCTCTCAGAGGAATCACCATCGATGGGGCTCGCCTAGTCCTTTTGGCAGGCCGATGCCTGCTGGGATCACAACACGGGTCCACACGGTGTCCAATTGGGATATTGTACCCCTAGAATTTAAAAGCTGTGTAAGAACAGGGCGTGTGTTTCAGTCAGGCTCTGGACGGATGGGAACATTTGAGGATTTTAGAAGTGCTATAACTCATAGTCCACGCTGGTCATGTTCGGATTAGCAGCCTCCACACACATTTGATAATTCTACAACGAGTTGTAATTAATTCCTTATACGCACGTAACTTTAAAAATTTAGATATCACAGTCTCGAACCCTGGACTCCCCGTATGAAAGGCCAGACTTTTAACCACTGCTATCATTGCGTCATCACATTGAATAACTTTGGATAACTCACGTTATCATAGTTAAATCATATTTAATTTGGTTAAATACGTAGTTACGTCTTCTGGTTCATTATTTAAAATTGCCGTGAATTTTATTACGTATTATGTATCTCTGGTTTCGTTATAAAGGTGGGAGAACTGTAGTTCGACCTCGGAGGTACCACCACTGTGCTCATAATCCGCCGTTAAGTATTACTTGTGTTTCGGTTGAAGAAGTTGCCAGCTACAATTTGAAGCGAGGCGACCGCCTTAGTCCTCAGGAGTAGCAACGTAACTTCGAGCTCAGATAGGATTTCAGTTGTAGTTGTGGTTGTTTGTGGATGTCTATGAGCTGCGACTATTTAACATCAGGTGGTTTGCACGCTCGTTTGCTACTCTTCACACATAAAAAAATATAGTCAATATATATATGACATTTTCCGCCAAATAACGCTGATGTTTTTTTTTATTTTTCTGTAAAACGGGTAACATCAACAATAGATTATCCACGTGGTGTCCTTGCCCTTTAGAGTCCCTTCTTTACAAGTTTCGTGCGTCTTACCACTTCGCGCAACAGAACGAGTAAACTCGTCCCCCACGTGTTACTAAATGGTTTATTACTCTGTTGGTTGATCTTTTAAACTATATATGTACAGTTTCGCCTCCTCCATATCTCTTTTATTCTTTTTACCCAAAGGTTGTCTCGAAGACATCGCTAACAGCGATAACATCGCCTTTTGTTTACACTTCTGTATTCTTTCTTCGTGTACAATAAAGCATATTTGTATTTCTATAAAAAAGGGTATGACGATTTACTCGTTTTCCGACTGCAAAGTGTTAATATTAATGTGGGTTGTGACACTAAGGACTTTTTCTAAACCAACAGATGTATGAAGAAGGACAGCACCCGTTATATCCCTATTCTGAAGAGGATAAGCAAGCTGTCCATAAGGAATATGGGCTGAAGGAGAGCATCCTACAGGAAGACATCGACGCCATCTTGGAGTGGTATTATAAGCAGCCCCATTTGTCCTGTGCTCCAATCAGTAAGTATTTAAGATAACTGCAAACGATGTATGTATGTGTGTGATGTGTGTATGTATGGATTACGGGCAAATAAAAGTGCTGTGTTTACGTCGGCGCGACAAGACTGGGGGCGAATTTACGTCTGTGTATTCTCGGTCTGCATCTTCAGTTTAAAGTTTACAAAAGCGTATGAATTCTACCAATCTGCTCTGGGTCTGGTGTGAGGTGCAGCAGTGGCATGTGGCACGTACCATCCTAGCAAGGTCGCCATGTGAGGCGTATTTTAGGTATCGAACGAAAACACGAGTATGTAACTGAAGTTCACATTTATTACTACGTTATATGAAAGACAAATATGCGATTACATACAGTAAAGGTTGCCACACTATACTATGTATACTAAATTGGATTGGCTTCGATTAAAGCGTAACTCTCTTCATTCTGAGAGAACGCGTGTACACCAAACTGAAAGAGTAGCTGACACACTGGATTGATTAGTTTCAAATTATATATTTGACATTGTCCTGTTGTATATATATTTTACTACACTATCTAATGGTAGCGATGCATCATTTCTAAAAAAACAAGTAATAAGTGTCTGTTTTTGTCCATATAATGCAAACAACTACTTATTTCGTATTTTCTTGCATTTTGATCAACTTTTAAACATCGGATCTTATGATTAGTACCCAGATAATAGGTCGTAACGACGAAATAATTTTACGTAAACGATTTATATAAATGGTGGTGCGAGGAACAAAAAATTGATACCTAAAAACAACGCTCTTAGAGATATAATGACCGTTTTAAGTACTTATGTGTCTTGTTTAGTTTTTGTTTACTTTTAAGAGTATCAAATATCTTTTATTTTCGTTCGCAACAAAAACCTTTTACGGTTACCTTACACTGTGATGTGCGAGAGATTAACAATTTTAAAATTTTGAATAACGATATTTGCATGACTCATAGTTACGGCAAAACTGCGATGGCGGAAAAAACTGTATTAGAGATACCAAAATTCAAATATCGTTAACAATGTGTAAAATTTGTAAATTCCACGATAACATTACCTTAAAATCATATAATGGAATTTTCACCTACAAAGAACTCTTCGATGGCTTATGTACTTGTAGAGAAGACCAGGATCTTGAAACTCAACTATTGTACTTTAGTATGACACCCCAATCGGGCATTTCTTAAGTCATCTTAGACTTGTCAGGTCTCTGGGCCTACGCCGGGATAAGGCTGCACCTCTTAGAGGACCTTCAGTGGCTTCTCTGGTAGCGAACGGAATCTATGCCGGTGTAAGGTTAATCACATCGACGTCATTCCCGGGATCGCTACGTCGGGACAGCTCGAGCTCCCACTCTTCGCCTATAATCCTGGAAGACTCCTTCTAATCGCCTCTTATGACAGTCAGGAGATATCGTAGCACTTCTGATCCCGAGCTACAGAGACTAACAAAAACGAAAGTAGGTCATGAATTGGCTCGTAGCATATGATTGTTCACAATTCAACGTCGATTCTGAACCAAAAAGACACCTTTTAGTCGGCTCTTACAACAAGCAAGACGTACAAAAACTAAGGTCGGTTATGAATTAGTCCAATACAAGTTTGTTCATAATGTGACGACAGGAAGCGTAAAAAATATAATTTAAATAAATCAAGTTTATTTACGTTTTTATTACAATTATGAAAACCTTGAAACTATAACAAAAACTAAGCAATTTAAAGGGAGTCCGTGGTCATGCGGCATGGTGCTAAGAACGCTAGCCGCATTCCTGCGTTGAATAGCAATTACACTTCTTTGTGCGAGAAATGAACTAGCCATCTTGTCACTGTTTACTATTAGATAATAATATGTCGGTATGCTTTAAACTTTAATCAACTTGAAACTTGAAACAACTTGAAAATATTTCGTAAACTTTAATTTCCCGGGGGAAATTAAAATGACGCCTTTGACATTATTCCAATGACATATGCCTAGTTATATGGTCGTTTTTGTCATAAAGAAGCGTTCTTGAAGGGCGCTCACGCTGAAATCAACATTACAGTACATTCCACTAAATCATACAGCTCTATTAATGTTTCTATTACCCTATTTAAATATCTATCCGTAAAATTTTAGACTCATATGTATATTGCTTGGATCAGTAAGTCATTTAGCCACTAGCCTAACCCAGGGGTCGGCAACCCGAGGGACGCATGCGGCTCTTTGAATGAAAAGTATTGGCTCTAGTTCCGTTATT
>DWON01002954.1:0-19192 GCA_018251015.1 Phocides pigmalion okeechobee
TCCGGCAACCACACCTCCCCAACCGAAACACAATACATGAAGAACATGTTGCTTTACGGCGGGTTATGAGTGTGGCGATGGTGCCGCTCCGGTCGAGCTTTAACGGCTCTACCACCTTTTTGCCAGTTGCCAGCTGCACTTAAAACCGAAGCGAACATCTCTGTCGTCAGGACTAGAATGTACATATTTACCACCGACTTAGGACTTTAGTGATGTTGATCGTATGTGAATCTCCACGTCGTACGCTTGAATGTCCTTGTCGTGATTGTCGCAATATTACTTAACACTATGACTACGTAGTTATATTCGTTCGTAGCTATATACGTAGGTATATTCGTAATTTGATAGTTCGTATTTTCGAATGTCTATAACAATTGCAAAATACTAAATATCATTCTAAGAAAAAATATTTTTTATTGTCCTTTTAGATTTGTTTATACATGTTTTATTTTATTCCATAATATTTATTGGCTTGTTTTAATTTTACATAAAGTCAGGGAGGCGGCACTAAACTGTAGATTTACTCTAGACTGGAGATGCGCCGCCTCCGCAGGCCTGACTCGTCGTAATAGAGTCTGCTAGTTAAAACGACAAAGTCGCGAGAGCAGCGAGTATCGCACTCGACTGAAGCTCCGTCCCGTCGCGTCCCGTGCGTGCGAGTGTGGTCTGGTGTAGTGACGGTGGTGAATGGTCGTGCTCGTGCAGGCTCAGTGCAGTGCGGACTGCAGTATGAGTGCGCGTATCGCTCTCGTGTTCACCGCGCTCGCGCTGGTGTCCGTCGCTGGACATAAGGTCGGTTCAACGGTTATTTGTATTATGTTAATATACGCTTATTTTTTATATGCAATAGGTGTGATATTTGTACGTTAAATGTTTTGTAATAATCATTATTGATATGGAAATCAAATTCATATTAAATTTTTGTCAAACTCAAATAAATGTTACGAGTTTCTACATTTAATATTTTTTGAAAAATCTTTTTCTAATAATCATTATTGATACAAAAATTAAACTCATATTCATTTTTTATCAATGTTACAAAAATGTAACGCGTTTGTTTAATATGTTTTGAAAAATCTTTTAAAATCAAAAATCAATTTCATAATATTAAACGAATTAAAAAAAAGGTTCTTAGCTCAATTGAACTATTTTTATGTTTGTTATCTTATAACTCTGTCATTTATAAAGATATTAAAAAAATTGGAGGTTATATTTTTCATTTGTGGTCAATAAAATTTAAAAAATAGACACCCTAAGATATAATACTCCAAGGATTTAAAAATAAGGGTTATTGTTTATGAGAAATAACTTTAAATTATAATTCAGTAATGTATTTATAAAATAACATACAAATACATTTGAAATGAGCATGCCCAAGGATAATAAAACAGGAGACGTAATTTCTTTAAAGTCACTTTCTTTTTAGTTATCTTTTCAACCGGTAATTACTAACAAACATGTTATTTTTTTAATATGAATAGCTGGTAACTTAATCTTAAATATAGTTGATATGCATTAAAAGTCAATGTATTTATGTTGTGTAATTAACTTACAGATAATCATTATCAATGTTAATTATTACCTGTTTACGCATATTAAAAGGATATTTTCTCTGCTGGTATATTTCGAAGAAAATAATTTATCTTTACATCATTTGTGATTAGTGATGTTGTTTATAAGTAACGTGACCATACGTCCCGTTTTGACGTGACTGTGCCTTATTCCTATTCACTGTCACGGTATCCCTGAGTAAAAGGTCAGGATGCAAATTTAAATTAAAACGAATAGAAACAAGTTCAAACAATTAGAAAAATCTATTTCGAACGTCGACTGAATTATTACATTGAATTTAATTATTTAATTTCTCAATTTACAAAAAAAAAACCCTACCTCAGGAATCGCTTTACCTGTTGTTGAAAACTGTGATAAATACCGGCCAGTACTTTTTGAGTTTATCGTGAACAGGCAGACCCAACGGAGGATTTTTTTATATGATACAGAAGTTTCTTTTTTTATGTTAGAAAAGTAGCAAACGAGCATGCAAACTACCTGCTGTTAAATAGTCGCAGCCCATAGATATCCACGTACAACCCCAAACACGACCGAAATCCTATGTAAGCTCGAACGTAGATTCGTTGCTACACCTGAGGACTAAGATGGTCACCTCGTTTCAAAGTGTAGCCGGCAACTGCACCTCTTCAACCGAAATAAAAGTAATGCTATACGGCGGATTATGAGGGCGGCGGTGATACCTCCCCGGTTGAACTACAGTTCTCCTATCTTTAAATTTCGGTTTATATTTCGGTAAAGTCGCAGGTTAGCATAAGTTACAAGCAGGTATTAATTATTGAAGATAAATCGTTGAGATAAGTAAAACTAATCGCCATGGCAGCGAGGTGCGCTCCACAGCACGTAGGTCAGGACTCAGGTCACAAGATACTGCCTAGTCAGTACATTGTTGAATAGGGTCGCCACTGGCTACTTATTTAAAAACTAATTTATATTTACACAAAGCTGCCTTCGTCTTCGTTCAAGTGTTCTTGAATAGTGTTAGTTACTCTTTACAAGTCATACGATTTTGAATTAATATCATCGCGGAATTTATACATTTTATCATACAACGGGTACTCACAATTAAAGGTTTTTAATTGGCGATATTTCGGACCAGATGCATGGCTCGTGGTCACGGTGAATTAACTTGACCACGAGCCATGCAATTGGTTCGAAATATAGTCAATAAAATATGGTTTATCGTGAGTACCCGTTATATAGTAAAATCTTAACATCATTATCAAAATCGGCAGAAATACTTTAGTCTAGTAGGTTTGCAGTGGTACCTCCATGATCAACGCATACAAGTTCTAAGAAAATTCAAATGATAATATTATTGGACCTTCCAATTATAAGTCTGCAAATCTTAACAGGTCCTAGAAATCCGCTACAAGAAAATGTTTTTGTTTCGGTTGTAGAAGTGCGGTTGCGGGGTACACTTAAAAGGGAGGCGATCAACTCAGTCCTCAGGAGTAACAACGCATCTACGTACGAGCTCAGATAGAACTTCAGGACTGTCTTACGTTATAAGTGGGTTTTGGTACTCTCCTCATTTAAAAAAGAGAATAAAATATGAATGAAGGAAAGGTAAAGGAATGATTAAGATTGAGGAGTCAAAAATTAAACTCAGTTTCTGTGAGTGGCAACCCTTGTCGTCACTCGGGTTTCAGTACCAAATAGGAGTGTAGGTACCGTGGGAGCGGCAATTTGCCGATCTATGCAAACCACCCGAGGAGATACCAGGAGATCGTGAGATTGTGATTAAACAGAGGTAAAGAAAATAAACCTTTATTCTTCTATCTTCTGCGCGTGAATAAAAATGTACACTTCAATTATTTATTTATTTCATAGTTTATGTACACGTTATAAATTTTATAACTAAATATTATAAAACAAAGTCCATCGGTGCGTCTGTCTGTCTGTTCGCGATAAACCCAAAAAGCACTCACAGTTTTAAACAACTGGTAGGGTGATTCCCGACGAAGGTTTTGTTACATAATAAGTTAAGTTTTTCTTAATACTCAATACAGTAATTCAATCGTCGTTAGTTTTTGCAACTAGGTAATGACTGGATGTATGCATGAAAGAAAACAATGTATGTGAATATCAACTCTATTAACCGAGCAAAGCTCGGCCGAGTCGCTAGCAAAGAATAATTATTATAGATACTGTATAAAGGTGGCGCTTAGTCCACCAAAGTTCACCAATCTTCCAGCAGTTACACCAAGAACATGAGATATTCAAAAGACAAATATAGTGTGCATTTAAATACAAACTTGAAATTTTCTTTTATTCAAAATTGTATCTCTCTGAATATTTGTTTTGATGTTGGCCCTTTAGGATAGATATGTAAGTGCAGGCCATCTAATGTGAAATGGTCTCTGCAGCCCGTGGACATCTATGTCCCATCTCAACTAAGACTAAAGTCCTACCTGACATCGTTCATATGTAGATGCATTGCTAGTTCTGATCACTGATATGGTCGCTTAACTTGTAAGTGCGGTCGGCAACCGCACGTCTCCAACCGAAACACAAGAACTGCTTTAGACGGATTATGAGGTCCCTCCCCATTCAGATCGTTGTTCTATCATTTTGTGAGGAAGCAGTCCATCCGATTGTAACCGGTCATTACCATCCGTGGACATCAGTAACCGACTCCACATAGAACAAGAGTTCCACCCGAAGTTATTCACAGATACATTGCTACTCCTGAGATTAAGATGGTCGTCTCATACATACGCATTGTTTATGAACTATTTGCTATCTATCGTCCCAGATTTCACTGATTTCGCTAAACACTGTTCCAGAAAACAGTGTCTTAGATAAAAGCTAGATATAGGTCGTAAAATGAGTTCTAGAATTCTAGATAGATTACATAATATTGGTTAACAGGACAGTTACTGAGTACGATAACTTGCGATGGCGTAAACTTGGTAAAAAAAATCTTATGATGTACATAAGATTTTGCGAGACGATCTTTAAATTCTCAGGAGTAGCAACTCATCTATATGACCTCAGATAGA
Organism: Phocides pigmalion okeechobee; assembly: GCA_018251015.1. NCBI lineage: Eukaryota > Metazoa > Arthropoda > Insecta > Lepidoptera > Hesperiidae > Phocides > Phocides pigmalion. The sequence goes on from DWON01002954.1 coordinate 4,575, forward strand.
CTTCAGTCCAGTCCAGTATTCGATAGATTCTGTCGAAAGATTACAGCATCCTCATAACATCGAGTGGTTTGGATACATGCTTAGTCGTGGTACGAAATGCGAAAGAGATGTAGACGTAGAGTAGATAGATTAATCTATCAGTTGCATCAATAGTATCTGTCAACAGTTTCCCCGCCATCGCAGTTTCGCCGTGACCATGAGTCAGGCAACTGTTTCAAAATATCGGCAATCAAAACTCGTCAACTGTGAGAAACCGTTACACACGAATGAGTAAATTCTTCTATAATATTGGTTTAAAATCATATGTGAGAAATCTATTTACTTTAAGGTTAATTGTTCTTCATTCAGTTTATTATGTTACACAAAATAAATTCAATCGAATGAGTTTTTTTCGTATACGTAAAATTACGACCAGTAAACCAGACCAGTCTCTTAATCTTTGTACTAAATCCGTGGAGGAAACCAAGGAAACAAGGAATCTCCGTACTAATACGTAGAACTCTATAATAATCTAACCGTAATATGTTTACAAATGTCATTACCGTAGTGATGTGCTATAAATACAATGCAAAATGCGATGCAAGCCAAGGTCAGTGGCGTAACCGCACGTCACCATGCATGGGTGACGTTGCCGTATTGACATTTGGACTGCTAGGGTTGCTTCCTCGGCCTATTGTCTAGTGATTAGGGAGCTAAGCCGGAGGGTCTGGGTTCAATTCCTAATATTTTTGTAATGCGCATCAGTGTTCTGTATCTAGGTGTAAAAATATCTTTTCAATTCTATACAAGTAAATAAAATTGGTTTGTCATATTAAAATAAGTACTTTTTACTAAATGTAGGTGTAGGTATGGCAAAATCGTAATCAAAATATACAAGTATGTGAGGCTTGGTGCATATACGGCCACGTTGGTCCAATGCATCTTAGTAGATACATGGATCTGAACAAGCCACTACTTCATTTAAGTGTCATTCGTTTATTAAAAAAAATGGTCCTTCGAGCCGGAAACTTCAAAGTACGTGATGATTGAATACGTTTAAGGTTAAATGTTTAAGTGTTTACTGAAATAATATCAATTTTCATGGTATTTAGATCAAGAACACGTGTGTTCAGATAGCAGTGTTTGCTCAAGAACAATTCAGCTCTGTTTGACATACCACTGTAATACACAAACAAGTTGTAGGTTCTATGTACATAAAACATGTATTTTGAATAAGTGCCGTTGTAACTGTAGCTCAGAACCAGAAAAGTGCTGGGGTAAAGGGGGTAAGGGTAACTCCTGCCTGACGAAGAAATGACCAAAACCACTCTTCCGGGATTGGGGGTTGTCAGAGCGGAAACTCGAGCCGCAGTTAACCGGGATCGGTAGTTGTAAGAGCGGGAACTTGACTCGCAGTGTTTCGGTTTTAAAACTTGTAAGCGCAGGCGTTCAAGCCGCAGTTTTCCGGGATCGAGAGAGGTAACAATGGGAGCTCGAGTGGTGGTAACTTACAGATTTCGAGAAGGTCGTTTGGTTGAGTAATCCCACACTAATGTATACACAAACCGAAGCCCGAGAAACCGGGGATGTTTCCCCAAGATGTCCCCAATTGGAGCGCGTTGGTTGAGAACTTGAGAAGTTTTTTAATAGGTGAACATTCTACACAACTCGGACGCTCCCAGGAAACCAGGTACCTTGGAAAGATTTCTCCCCCGAGACAAAACAAAGGTAGCCCAGCTTTATAATCAAATAACATCAACCCTTGACTTTACTTGCAAAATATAAAATGAATGACTCGCTATAAATTAGATTTTAGAAAAAGCATTGCGTAAAAATATCGTTATCTTAACTTTAATTATATTTTGTCATTTCTAAGCCTCAAGGTAACAAAGAATGATAGTACGTAGCCTAAAACGAGATTACAGGTAGTACTTTGTGGACAAATATAAAGGTAGATTAAATCAATAGTTATCGCGTAAAAAAATTTAAGCAATATTTTCCAAATTAAATATTTCCGTAAAATTTAACAAGTGGTAAAAATTTAATTATTCTATTTTTTTTTACTGTGAAAGAGTAAGATATGAGCATGCAGGCCATGGACAACCACGTATAACATCAAATAGAATAGAAGTTCTATTTAAGGATGAACGCGGATGCGTTCCTGCCTTTGACGACCAAAATGGTCGCTTCCAATAATGTGTGTCCGGCAACCACACCTCCCCAACCAAAACACAATACATGAAGAACATTTTGCTTTACGACGGGTTATGAGGGTGGCGATGGTGCCGCCCCGGTCGAGCTCTAACGGCTCTACCACCTTTAAAGATTATAAGATATTTACAAACACATAAATGTCAAGGGTACAATGTAAATTTAGCTGATATACTGGCTTTGAGCGCCCTGTTGGCTAACGTTGATAGCGTTGATAACGTTGAAAAATCTCTCGGCTTTTTTTTTAATAAGTCATTGATAAATAAACATTATACAAGATAACCTTAACACTTTCGACTGCGACTCTCGAATATTATACATCGAGTCAACGTGAAAGGCGACGCTAAACTGGAGCTGTTTTCTCCAGACTGGAGATGCGCCAACAACTTAAACAAATATATTTTTAGCATCCGTGTAGCATCTACAAATACACAGACGTAATGTCCGCACACAGTCTTGTAGCGCCGACGTAAACACAGCACGTGTGTTCACCCGTAATACATACCGATTTGTATGTATACAACAGGTATGTACAAGTCTCACGCGCGTTACGCTGAGTAATACACAGTTTTGTATCTCGCAGGAAAATTGTTAAAGCTTAAATATCAAGCAAAGCTGCGAGTAAACACTTGTGAAGATTCCGAATTCGTCCATATATATAGAGATAGATATTTATTACCATAATAAAACACTTAAATTCAATACCTACTTACAAATATGTTGCTTATCTGATTAATGCACACAATGGTAAACTTCCGAAGAATTTACTCACGTGCGCGAAGCGATGCATTATTACTCACTATTACAAGTGTTTACATTCTCTACATTATTTTGATTTGATACGATAAGCAAATTGCTCAGATTTGTTACGATAACACTTTAAATTTATTTAATATTATTTACAATAAATATATTTCAATAAAAACCTAACCTAAACAATCTAAAGAGCCGTCGTGTACCGTGATGTCAACGCCGTATTTTAGGACTGAATATTGATCGCTATTCTGTACGCAAGATATGAACCAGCCTTCTTGTCACTTGATAGAGGGTAATTTAAATTTTTCCTTGTTGTGGCGAGACATCCAGTGAAGGGACATAAAACGGTTGACATCATGGTTGGTTATGAGGTTGAATTTTGAGAGGATATTTGCTCGGTTGTATGTAACAGAATTTTTGAACTTAATTTTTATCGGTTTCTAGGAGTTTTATTTAATTTGAAATTTTGCACACGTGTCCAGTACCAATACAATGCAATAATATGTAAAAATATCACAAATAATAGTAAAAAAAAAACAAATAAACACGCTTTTACGAAAAATCCAACTAAAAAAAAAGTATAAATGAAAACAAAATTGCAAAAGTGCAATGTAAAAAAGCGTGGGGTGCTTTTTCGTATAAAATTGTATTTCAGTTTTTTTTAACTATTATTTATTAATAAATATTTTTTTAGTTAATTTTTATGTGTGCCAACCCTATCAGTTTGGACAATGACATTGTCCACGACCACGTGATGTCTGGTCGTGAAGACCTGATTATATCGTGTAGATGCACCTTTGCTGAAAGAAACATAATAGATACTAGCTGCAGCCCCGTCTTCGTTCACGTGGGAATCAATTTTCGGGTTATTCTACATTTTCTAACAGCAAAGAGTTCTCATGTACGCACCCGTAACTTACAAATTGACATAACTTTTTTATTTATACACCAATACTCATAAGATTCTTACTCTTTCAATATAAAATAAAAAGGCACGCAGAATGATCCGTTGTTTACCTTACTGTTAAATTATCTTGTTTTTTCATTATTGTATCAGTATTTTGTTGTTGATGATCACAATGTATACTGACTAGCAATGTCATTTACGTGGACTTCAACTGATAGGTTTTTCACAATTATCTATCAGCAAAAAGTTGCCATGTACTCACACTCGCTATTTTTTTTATGAGAGAAGAGCATGCAAGCTACCCGATGTTAAGTAGTCGCAGCCCATAGACATCCACGTACACACCACACACCACAAATACGACCGAAATCCTATCTGAGCTTGAACGTAGACACGTTGCTCCTCCTGAAGAATAAGATGGTCGCCTCTATTCAAAAGTATAGCCGGCAACCGAAACACAAGCAATGCATTGCGGAGGGTTCTGAGGGCGGCGGTGGTAACTTCGCCGTCGAACTATTGTTCTCCCATCTTTATTGAAATAATTGTTTTATTTATAGACCGACTGAAATGAAACGAGCACTAAATGTTAGGTGAGATTTTCTGCTACACAGAAGTTGAAACCGTACCGAAATCGATTAAGCCGTTTCTTAAATGAGTGTTCATAAACGTACAAACAAACAGACAAAAAATCTAAAAACTATTTGGTTTCCATTGTGTTAATAGAGGCCCCTAATAATAGTTTTTTTCATATATTTTCCAAGTACAGCGATTACTTACAATTTTATAATTTATATTCATTATTTATATAGATATAGTATAGATAGATAGATAGGTAGGTAGATAGATGATGATTGACAGTTCACGTGTAGTATTAAGTAGATAAAGTATACCGTTGATAATATTCCATTGAAGATAATTAATGGAACTTTTAAGCTACTGAGCACGGCTCCAGCTGTAGACTACTGGCAAATTTAAACTATCATTCGTTGAAAAAAAACTTCAAAGGGTTGATATAGAGGACGCAATTTACAAAATTTACAAGATTAGTCATTAAAGATTAGTTTTTAAGTACAAATAAGTGTTTTTTATATCATTCGCCTTCATAACCGACCGTAAGGCATTACTTTACGTGTGGCGACTGTTCTATTGCTAGTAACACAGAATTGAAGCGACCTGGTATTTGATATTCGGATGAAGTCGGTTTAACATCCTGAGGCAGTATCTATTGCCGATTGCATTTTTTTATGTGAGAAGAATAGCAAACGAGCATACAAACCTCCTGCAATCAAGTATTCGCAGCCCATAGACATCCACGTTCAACCACAAACACGACTGAAATCCTATCTGAGCTCGAACGAAATTTGGTACTCCTGAGGACTAAGATGGTCGTCTCTCTTAAAAGTGGAGCCGGCAACCGCACCTCTCCAACCGAAACACAAATAATGCTTTACGGCAGATTATGAGGGCGGCGGTGGTACCGGTCGAAGTATGGTTCTCCCATCTTCGTAAATACGTAAATACCATCGTACATACCCAGTCACTGTTAGAAACAAATAAATAACACATGTATGTCATCGATGTTAAGTTTATTTATAAACAAACAGATGGTACGATTGTTTATACGTACTTTATTACCCTAGTTACTTCTGGATATTTGCGAGTATCTCAGTGGCCTCGCGTTTTAGCAAATCGTAAAACTTCTTACGTACACTGACTTTATTTTTATGATGTCACAAAGGAAACATGAAACGTGGTTACATGGTCTTCTTTAATTTGTATTTTTAAATAATGGCAATAATAGTGTTTATTGCCATTAAGGTACACACATTCGTACATACATATGCACATACATGGCAAAAGACTGCGACTCAGAACGAAAACTATAACGTCATACTTTTGTCTACTACTCTTCCACGTGGGTACAACGGCTGTCGCGAGGAATAAACTTAGGGATTATTAAGGCCTCGAAGTTTCCATATTTACCTGTGCTTCATTTCAAGGCCATCGAAAAGTCCCCGGATGCGTCGCTCGGCATTGATCGACATTCATCGAGATTAGCCAACCGCTTTTGATTGGATTAATTAATATAAAATAACTCCATAGGCTTCCTCTAGATTCCGCCACTCAGAGCGGTTCCATGCCCTCTGCTTCCAGCAATTACCCGCTATCCTTATCAGGTTGTCGGTCCACCTGGTTTAGGGTTTTGCCTAGACGCATGTAAGTCACAGAATGTTAAGTGGTCACTGCAGCCCATGGACATCTACATACAACTTCAAACAGGACTAAGGTTCTTTCTGACGTCACACATAGATATGTTGCTACCGTAAGGAGTTAAATGGTTGCCTTACTCGTAACTGTAGCCCGTAACAGCATCTCTCAATTAATCTCCATTTCTCAAAATTTGCTCACAGGCAGATTACGAGAGCGATGGTCTTTCCCCTTGGAACTTCTACCACCTGTCAGTTTGGGTCATTGCCCCGCAAAAGGCAATTTTACAACTCAATGGGTGTTAGAAAAAGTTTACTATCAAAATTCTTGGCTCTATTTTAATTCTTTTAACCTTGGTACCGTACAGGAAGCGTGCTGCAAACACGTCAGTCCACCAAAATTACGAGGTTTACGAGATCGTAAAAAAAGCGTTACTCTGTATATGTAATGAGAAAATGCAATTAATCTAATATGTATTTTGCTTTAATACAAAATGCTATTTTTTTACGTTGGGAAAGTAGCAAGCGAGAAGGCCATCCGATGTTAAATAGTCTGCACAGCCCGTCGACATCTACGTTGTGCATGATGCTCGCCTTACTTGTAAGTTTGCAACCACACCTCTCCAACTGAAATCTCTCACACGAACTGTCTCACAGCGGATTATGAGAGCGACGGTGGTACCTTCCCGGTCGAACTTCGTAGTATCAAAATTTCGAAACTGATTGTTTCAGGCCGCTTCTGTATTGAATCGCTTTGCATTGCATTAGATTGTATCGCTCTGCATTGCATTCCATCCCTTTGCAGAGGATTGCATAGCTTTGCATTGCATTCCATCCCTTTGCAGAGGATTGCATAGCTTTGCATTGCTTTGCATCCCTTTGTAGTGGATTGCATAGCTTTGCATTGCATTGCATCCCTTTGCAATGGATTGCATAGCTTTGCATTGCATTGCATCTCTTTGCAGTGGATTGCATCGCTTTGCATTGCATTGCACTGTATTGTTTTAATATCTTTTGTTTCTTTGAGAATTGCATGTAGACCATAATTACAAGAATTCATGTTACTGTGACCTATTGGAAGTCATCTTACTACCGTTGACAGTAATTAGTGCCTACGACTACAAAAGGTTACTAATTTGTAACGTTATATACCGGTTTACGAACCTAACGGCGTCCGTAACTACATCTTACGTCTCCAATTTCCATTATAAAGATGTATGTATTGATTTAAATTCAAATATTTTATTTCATTATAAAATATTTACGTACACTTAATGAACGTCAAGGGTACACTGTAAAATCAGTACATCGGCTTTGAGCGCCTGTTGGCTAACGTTGACCGGGAGAAAAAAGCCGGCGGAAAGAAAACTCTCGGCATACTTAACTTGCATGCACTTATTTTACTTTGTGAAAGTCAAAATTACAATGTAAAATCAGTTTTGACTGGCTCCTTTTGGCTTGGCTTGACTTTTTTGACTGACCTTTTATTCAACTTTTACTTTAACGACTTTACTCAACAGGCTCTGTTGAGTAAGTCGATCAGAAAAAAAGATTTTACCAGAACACTTCTTTTTTATATAAAGAAGTGGAAAACGTACATGCAGGCCATCCGATGGTAAGTGGCCACCATCCACCCAAGGACAGCTATACAACACAACAGTTCCACTTGAAGTCGATCAAAGATACGTTGTTCCTCCTGACGACGCAGACAAGGGCAACCTATGGAAGATAAATCTTTCAGAAAATCGTTAATTTTTAGTACCTGGTACATAGTAAATATATATAAATTCCGCCATAATATTATCTAGTTCAAAATTCTTCAGATCCTAGTTTATCAATTTTGGGGTGGAATTTCACAAATTGCTTTTTTATTACTTCTTACTAATTTACTAAAGAAACGAACAAACAAACAAACAAACAAACAGACAACGTTTCACTTTTATACATATAAGGATTACAAAAATAATTTTCAAAAATATATTTTCTAGCCGGACGCGAGTATCGTGATAGACGTAGCACCGACCCAGGACTCTGGAGAGCAGGAGATCGAGAAGCGGTATACTCCGGAGCTGATGCTGCAGCTCCATGAAGCTAAGTCGGACGCGCTGCTCCTCTACACGGAGTATTGTTCGAAGGCTGCTGCGGATATGAAGAGCTTTTTCAAGAACGTCACTGCGCTTGCGCAGGATACGCTGCGATCCATGGACACCACACTTCAAATAAGTCCAGTAAGTCATAAATACTTGTGTCCAACTGCAAGCCAGATCTCTTCTTAAATTGAGGTCTGTAGCTTTACATTTATCAGTATTTTCTTATGTGAGAAGAGTAGCAAACGAGAATGCCACCTTCAAACCACCTGATGTTAAATAGTCGCAGCCCATAGACATCCACGTACAACCACAAATACGAGTAAAATCCAATCTGAGTTCGAATTTAGATACGTTAATTAAGAAAAAAATGGAAGATGAAACAATAATTTCGTATACCTAATCCTGTAGTACTTATTAGTAAAATTTCAAGCTTGCTTTTGAATCAGGAATTTCGTATACCTAATTTAACATCAACTCATTCTCACCATCCATGAGAATTTTCATCATCAGTTGAACTTCAATCACGTTCGCTATTCTAACACAAAAAATGTTTTCTAAGGAGTTTTTTTCGTTAAGTTGTGTCATGTTTTAATTCATTCCCATCATACGTAATGTCTAATCACAATCCATAAGAACAAGGGTTATATTCAATTCATTAAACCCGTAAAAACTATCAATGTTTTATATATAACAAGAGCATAATGCATGATAAACATGCTGTTTATCTAGACCATTACGAATAGCAGTCGGTTACTAGCCAAAAGAGTTACGTTCAAATTAGACATTTTTCTATATATACACGAACACATTATCAGGAATTTAAAGTACAGAAGTTATATTTGCACAGGTTTCGCGTACTATTAACACATTAAAGGTGCATCAGGATCGCATCTAAATGCAATTGGAGCCAAGCCTCGATTGTCATTAGAGATTGGCACCAAAACTATTTGCGTTGAGATAAAACGGAGTGCATGATCAAAATTCAATGCGTCTGCGCATCTACGGCGATTAGATCCGACTAGTGCAGGGATTGGCAACCTTTTAAGACGGAAAAGCCAAATGTTGCAATTTCAAAATGTTTACATATTTTAAAGAGCCACTGAAACTATGTTAAAATAATTTTATGTTTGTCTTTATGTTCCGATTTCAACACGACATTCACTGGCAGATAAAACAGTTGATATAATACATACAGAATATAAAATAGACGGTTATATCTTTGGGTACATTTTAAGGGTTGTGACAATAAAATATTTTGTGTATGGAACTGGAGAGCCAATACTTTTCATTCAAAGAGCCGCATGCGATCCGCAGGTTGCCGACCCCTGGACTAGTGACGTGTTTTCGATGTGCGAATATTGTTTTTGGCATCGAAGGTAAGATTATTAATGAGATGCTGCGCCCGTGTCTTCGTTCATGTGGAATTCAATTTTTGGGTTAATAAGATTTTCTGATAGGATAAGTTCTCATATGTATGTCTATACTTGATTCATAATCATAAGAAAAATAGAAAGTGAATAAACGAATTACTATTAAATTTATTATTTCAGTTATTGTAATGATTTTATGTCCACTATATCCGACGATAGCTGTCGGGAGTCAAAGTATAAGTTGATCGTGTGAAAAACACGTACCACGTCTCATACCTGCACGTGTTAAATAGACATAATATTTTTATTTATATACTGATGGAAATAAATCGACATTTGTTTATTTAATGACAAATGTTTATTTAAACTTATTGCAATAAATTAGGCGAAATCGTACTGAAATCAATCGTGTGAATTGGGTTTCATTTCGTTTATAAAAGTTCTTTATAGAAGTTTTTCTCATATATTTTCCATGTAACAACTATGTGTAACTGTGTATTCATTGCGAATAAAAGATTGAATTGAATTGTACAGACAGCAATTAGTTACAATTTTATTATTTGTATAGATAAATGTGTTGGCACTGAATCTTTATTTATAAGATTAAAATTATTGATTTGATTGAAATGCAAACCGTCTCTATGTCTACCGAGTCTATTAGTGATGTGAATAGTATTTTTAGCATTGACTTAATATGACAACAAATTACTTTTTATATAAAAAGAGTAGTAAACGACCGTGCAGGCCACCTCATGTTAAGTTGTCGCTGTAATCCATGGATATCCACATAAAACCTTGAACATAACTGAAATCACATTTGAGGTCATGTAGATTTGTTGCTACTCCTGAGGACAAGAAGGCGTCTTGCTTCTACTTTCCCTCCAAACGAAATACAAGATTTGCTTCACGGCAAATGATGTGGACAGTGACGCTACTATAGTACAATGTACCTATAGATACATTTTAAGGGTTTTGACAAAATATTTTATGTGTACGGAACTAGAGAGTCAATACATTACATTCAAAAAGTCGAATGGGGCTTGCGAGCCGCAGGTTGCCGACCCCTGGTTTAGGGCGTCGCCCCTGATTTACCACTGGCGGACTTCTCCGCATCTCCGGCCTGTATTGTCAACTATTCTATCAGCCGCGGAAGGTTCCGAGTTTTCTGATGTAAAACAAAAATAGGTAATAAATTTAAATAATAAATCTCCCATCACTAAAACACGTGATCTATACTAGGTCAGGTGCATTCCTCCGCATGCATGCATAATACCGCATGCGTATCGGATCTTACAACCACATGTTCTGATTATGCGCACCGTGTTCATAATATGCATGCATGCTTACACGTAGATTGTGCAATTTGTTAACGCTTCCGTGTAGGGCAGCTGATCTACATCGGTATGCTGGTTGTAGGATGGAACAGGATTCCCTTATGAGGAATATGTATCATGTGTAAACAAACACGAAATTGAAGCAATTTTTACGCGGACAAATATTGGATGGTTGACTATTAGTTGTAAAATTATATCCGAATTTTCAAGCTTCAGCGTTCACGTAAAGCAGTCAAACTTTGTTGCTATCGACATTAGAGCGTGGTCAAAAATCGGATAGGTGACCATTAGTGGTCAGAAGGCCAACGTAGTGTTTCGATGAATGATGCGGTTGTTATAGACAGCTGACAGTTGTTAAACCATGTTGAAGGTCCTATAAGTATAAGGTTTTAAAACATTTGTCATACTCATTGGACCAGCATGGTGGAGTATACTCTAGGCCTCTTTCATCTCTGGGAAAAGGCTTATATCCACTAGTAGGACATAAAATTATAGCATACAATAGAATTTTTATTAGTTTACTTTACTAACATATTTTTATAATAATAGAGATTACAGCTGCCAGAAGACACTCATAACACTATTTATTAATATGTTTAAAATTAAAATGTTAAAAGATAAGTTTTTTTATGATACATCAGCAGTAAAGGAATGTGCAGGCCACCAGATGTCCATATCCATCTTCAAAAAATATTGAAGTTTAGTCTTAGGTCGCGTCTAGATGCATTGCTACTTCTGAGGTCTTGGTTACCATCAAGGGAACTCTTTCATTAAATTTTCATAATAAAAGCGGGCTACGTTCGTTGTTCGTTGTTCGTTGTTACTTTGATTATTTATTTAAAATACATGTATATTACTACCTTTATGGTACATTATACATATTTTACTAATGTGCCATATTATTTTAAAATTAACATTCGGATAATAGGAGAATTTATGTTACCCTTAATGAAAATAAACATTTATTTATTTAATTTTTTAAATTTAAACTGAACTTCATTGACTGTGGTGACTATCTTTTTCCAGTCCTTTTATTATTTTATAGTATTTTTTTTTCATACAATTAAAAATTATTTTTTAATGATGCCAAAGAAGTATAACTTTTCACGTGGGTATATAAATAATTACATAACGCGTGTAAAGAATTAAAACTTCAAAAATACAATACGTTTTTTTTTTAAGTAATCAAGTATTTTAAATTTTAAATAACAACATGCGCGTGAATTTTTAAAATGGACCTTATTTGTAGTTTATGGACCTATGTTAAATATCACGTGTCATTGGAATTTGTATTACAATTTATAAGTATAAAACTTCGTTAAGAAACCGTAAAACATAAGTCTATTAAAATATAAAATTTCATAATATATGTATAAAAGGTTCCAAGGTAAATCTCATATTGTTTAGAGTTAATATTATACTTTAGGTATGTGCATGCCTTGAACTTATTCACCCATATCATTGTGACAACGCTTTGTTTCGTGTGTAAGCTTTAATAACTCCTAATGAATATAAATATAATACCTTAAGGTACATTAGTAATATACATATATTTTAAATAAATAATCAAAGTAACAACGAACAACGAACAACGAATGTAACCCGCTTTTATTATGAAAATTTAATGAAAGAGCATTCAGTTCCCTTGATGGTAAGTTTTTACTGCCGTCTATGGACATTGGTAACACATTTTTTTATTCCGCGTTGATTATACTAAGAACTAATTGACTATCATCTCATATTATGTAAGTAAGACTTCAACCACATTATCAATCGAATTTTATTCATGCTTACAATTAGTACGGCGGTAGTATTTTCCCAATCAAATATGTTTTTTTCTAGCTTGAGATCACTGCGTTCAAAAATATTGAGTATTTAATAAAAACTATAAACTATGTATAGGTATTATAGTTAGAGTGTGAAGAAAATATTATAATAGCATGTCGCGAGACTTGTAAAAGCATAGTGCCATAGTGCCATCTATTGGTCGTATACGGAAACAAAGATGGAGGATACAACGTAGATTAGTTCAAATTGTATAACTAGATGGCACTGTACATATTTCTGAAACACAGTGGTGACATGTCGGTGTAGATAATATATAAGCTCAGAGTAACTTCATTCGAGTACTCTGGTTTCCCTTCAAAACGCATAAATCTTTCGCCTTTTACTAAAGATTTCCGTGGAGGGGAACACTCAAATGAGTCTAACTCTTATTTTTGCCTGCCTTGCTTTTGTAAGGCTTTATAATTTATAAATATAAATATGAAAATATAAGTGTTATCACGTGTCATGTAAAATTAATATTAATATCGTTGACATTACTATGTCCGAGAATGTAGTATTAAACATATAACATATATTAGTAATTCCATACTATACTGATTGCTGACTAAATAAATACAAAAAAAAAGAAATGCCCTAAATAGATTAGTTCCAAAAATATTCCATATTAAATATAATCAGAAATGGGGAATATAATCTCGGCAATTCTAATTTAAATCCTTTCATTTTTTAAATTCTTGAATATTTAATGTAAAACCAACGTGATCATAAATTAATTTTGAATCTTGCATATATTATGTTTCTTCTGTTAACATTATTAATTAAAATTAAATAAATAAACTTCCGCCAATTTACGAAATGTATTTATTGCATTTAATAAAAAATATATTCCTATTTACTCTTTTCCATTTAATGATTACAAGTGACGAGCCATGCGACTGATTCGAAATATCGTCCATCAGAAATTGTTAATACTGAGTACTCTGTACATAGTAAAATGTATTATTTCCGCAATATTAGCTTAAAGTTGTATCATAAAAGTAGCAGTACATAATTATTAATTTCAATAGCTTAACTCTGTGCTCAACAATGTTTTTGAGTGTTAAACCTCACAGGAATAATTAAGCAAATAAATTATCTATCTATAAATGTTATAAAACAAAGTGCCCCGTCACGTCTGTCTCATCGCGATAAACTTAAAAAGTACTGGACGGATTTTCTTAGTTTTCTACATTTTATGATTCCTGAGGAAGGTCTCATTGCATAATAAGTTAAGGTTTTTTTGTAAATTGGGCGAGAAGTTAAATAATGACTGGATGCATATGCGTAGGTTGTTTCATATTGTGAAAATGTATAAAATAAACGCGAACGAAGGCGCGGGCACAGCTAGTTACGTAAAAGGAACGTACCTTGATTTGCCACTCAAGCAGGCATTTTACTATCAATGATCTAACGCATGTATTAATTACTTCTAATTATCAATATCGACTGTATTGATGCTCATTTGAGATCTTGTAGTTCTTAGAACACATCAGAAAACACTTAAATGGAACTATTGTATTAATAATATTAGATTGTAATTAAGCTTCTTACTTAAGTACTTATAGATATGATAATGTAGTTGTTTTATCAAGGTGACAGATCTAGTTTTACGGGGAAGGTACCACTGCCGGCCTCGTAATCCGCCGTGAAGCAGCTCTTGTGTTACAGTTGGAGAGGTGTGGTTACTGGTTTATTTTGAAATTGGCGACCATCTTAATTCTCAGGCGTAACGACGCCTATTTATACGACCTTGCATATGCAATACCTTTTTTATAATCCGCCGTAGAGCATTACTTGTCTTTCGGTTGGAGAGGTGTGGTTGTCGCCTATACTTCGAGCCGACCATCTTATTCCTCAGTAGCAACGTAACTACGTTCGAGCTCAGATAAGACTTCAGTCGTGTTTGTGGTTCTACGTAACATTTTAAAGGTTAGAGC
>DWON01002955.1:0-19191 GCA_018251015.1 Phocides pigmalion okeechobee
CGCCGTGACCACGAGCCATGCAACTGGTTCGAAATATCGGTAATTAAAAATCAAAAAATCGTTAATCGTGAGTTCCCGTTATATTGCATTATGTATGGATTCCGCGATAATATCAGTTTAAAATCGTATATCATGTAATATTTTGTCCATAAGGACCAGCATTACATAACTTTTCTTATAAAAAGAAACTAACAAATGAACACATATGGTGGTAAGTGGTCACTACTGTCCATGAACATCAGTATACAACTCCAAAAAGAACAAGTTCCCAATAGAAGTCAATCACAAATGCTACTTTTAAGGACTAAGGTGATCGTCTCATGTATTAGTGACACGGTGTGGTGATACCTCCCCAGTTGAACTGCAACGGTGCTACCACTGTGCAAACCACATTATTAATTAATTAACACTTTGATTGCTCATATATTGCATCGAGTCAGCGATGCGGGAGGCTTTACTAAACTGCGGTTGTATTCTTTAAACTGAAGCTGCGCTGACTATTCACTGAAATATTGTATTTTTTAGCATCTGTGTATTATCTACGAATACACGTATAGACGTAATATCCGCCCTCAGTCTTATAGCGGACGTAAATATAGCACTTCTGTTCGGCCGTAATGCATACAGATTTGTACTCGTACGTACACGACTGGTCTGTACAAGGCACAAGCGGCTTACGCCAAGTGATATGTGTATCACTTGTGGCACTGTACTGCTGTGGCAGTGTTGTACGCCGCAGGGAAAGTGTTAATAATTAATGCAAGCAATTAATTGTGTATTAAAAACAAAATGCATAATTCTGCCAAAATTACTTACACTTCCTTGACAAAAGTGGCATCTGCTTGCGTATAGTTGCCACCTTCGTTCCTGCCCATCGTAGCGCCGGGATGGAAAAAGTTTATCCTGAGGTACGTGTAGTCGCCTTCAACCGACTGCGAAATGTTCTTTATCGTGGATATGTGGAATGGTACGGGCACGCCGAACACCGGCAGAATAATTGTTTCGTATTTGCGATCTGAAAGAAAATAAAAATACGATCTATCAATCAAACAAATAGTACCAATTTTGATCGACGCCGCCGGTGACAAGTGGGCTGGTTCATATCTCGCGCAGAGAATTGCGATTGCTATTCAACGCGGGAATGGAGCTAGTGTTCTTGGAACCATGCCGCATGGGCACGGACTCCTTTTAGATAGTTTTGCTTAGGTTTCTATTATAATTAGTTTGAAGATTGAAACTGTCAGAAAAAAATGTTTTCACTAGAATATTACCTTGATGTCTAATGTTAGCCGCGGCGAAATCACAAATTTGTTATGAGTATACTATACATTACATTTTTATCGGAAATTTATTTACAAAATAAATTATATTTTTTAATAATATATATTAAAATTGTTTAAATGTATTTTCAAAATTAAAGACTAAGTAAAACATTACTAAAGAGTAGATAAGATTTTCATTGCAATTTTTTGTATGTAACCTATATTATTAAATTTGGTCAAATAAATACACATTTTAATACTAAGAAAATCTAGTACAATATTTTACTTCAAAGAACATGAACTCTGCAGTTTCTGGATTTTTTTTTATACTATCAATTGTATGTAATGTTAATCAGAATATTTTTTTTTGAAGACGTAATTTTGTAAGGACGACAAATGCTTATTACAAAAGGTTTATGTATAAGCATATAATTTGAATGTTGAACTCACCGACACAACTTGAGCTCCTTGTACTCGTTCACCGTGGGCATTTAACTGACGCTCTTATACGAGATAAATGTCTTTTGTAATAAGCATTTGTAAGGAAGATAAATGCTTATTACAAAAAAATATGTATAATCATATAATTTGACTTTAGAACTCACCGACATACAACTTGAGCTCCTTGACCTCGTTCTCCCTGGGCATCTGACTGACGCTCTTGTACGAGACGGTGTTCTTGCGGAGCTTCTCCCCCTCCTTGCCGCTGGACTGGCGCGCGAGCCGCTCCTTGGCCTTCTCGTTGAGGGCGATCGCGAGCTCGCGCTGGTGCTCCTTGCGTTTCTCTTCCGACGAGTGTTCCGTGCGCAGCTTGGACTCGATAACCGCCGTCCGCTTGCCTCTACCTGAAATCATTGACCTATGTAGACCTATATCCTACATCTCTTATGAAACCCGATGCCTGGCCTGATGAAGTGGGTAACTTATCCCGTCTGACATTTGAAGGTCCGTTTTTGATATTAGTCCAGGCATATCTATAAGATAGATTTGAATGTTCGCCTCGATTTGGGTGATGTTTGTCTTTGTGTGGAGCTGTGATGTAAGAAGCATTAAATATACAATACAATAATATTGTGCTTAGATAGATTGATGACTGTAGTAGATAAATAGCAGAAAGATGCTGCTATACATCTCCTGGATTTAATGACGTCATGCATAAGTTAACTGTTCTTAGTCGACACCACGTCTGCGTCCATCTTTCCACAGGAATAGTAACACGTTTAATCAACTTTAGTTAGGATTCCCGTTGTATCCGAAGTTGCTTTTATACATCCAAAGGCGACAGGGACTACTATCAGGGATTGTATGCTCGTATGTCTTGCTTCAAAAAAATTTTTTTTATTTTCTCCTAGAATATGGGGTATATTCTTGTTGTGTTGTGTAGATAAATTTCATTCCATTTAACTTAATTCTGTAGCATCATTAATACATTTGTGACCGACTGCAATCACTAATTGCAGGTTAATTCGGATGCTGAAAGGGTCCAGTGACTACCATACATGTACCATAGTTAAAATAGCATACAAAGAAACAATAGCAACAATATCTCGAAATAATTCTGTAACGACTTTCATGTCTGGTAATACTAAAGTTTCGCTATGGTGTCATTTGCAACAGTTTAGGACATATTTTTGCAATATTATTGAACAAAGTAGTATGTTCTGTAAATGCATAGGTGAATTTTGAAATCCCTAGAATATATTATGTATACTATTAATTATCCTCCACCAAGCATGGGAACAGCGTGGCACATACATAAGTAAACATGTTTATTTTAATCACATACTCATTTGATATTTCGACACTACTAGTGCATGATTTAACATAATAATTTTTTTTTGGTGATACCACATACAGTATGTAGTGTTTAGTTATTAAAATTTTGTGATATAGAATAAAGTCTGTTGCTTATATTGAATGCAATTTGACTCGCCAAGTTTACTGACTAATCCTCAGCTGTATGTGGTGCGGACATGACCAGATGGCAAAAAATTATTATGGCTGAGACTCATTCACATACAGCCTTACTATATATATATATATATATCGCTGACAAGTTGACTTTGTATCACATGACATTATGAATTATGAATACCCATTTATGAATATGACATATACTATATGATTTTTAGTGTATATTAGCAATCACAACATTTAAATCAAGCATAACTGAGCATCCAGACATTCACACCCACATTGTGTTTTATCAAGCGGAATACATGCAATAAATTGTTTAATAATTCAAATATTAATAAACTCACCTCCATTTTCTATCGATCCACGATTGCATGTAAGTAAATAAAATTATGTAAATGACATAGCACACAATTAGCAAATGTATCTAGCTTTTAAGTAACACTTTTATTTATCAAAATCTTGTCTATTAAATCAATCTTTTTACATGTTACTCTCAACAGGTTAAATATTGAGTATAGTATTTTTATAAGCAATTTATTCAAAAGTATTTCAAAAAAACATTAGCATAAAACCATGTTAATAACGAAACAAAACAAGTACACTTTCTGGCCTCAACTTTACTTAAATAATGATTATAAATAGATGAAAATTTAATATAGCCTAAATTTAGCTTCTACTGTCAAAATAAAAGAATATCATAAACAATGACCGCTCACCAAGTATTTCAGTCTTATTCTCTTTTTCCTCCTCCTCATCTTCATCGTCGTCTTTAAGGAATATGCCGATGTTTTTTATCTTCTTCTTGGACTGAGTGAGCAGGGAGGCTGGGTGCTCCTCATTCACAAGAACCGTATCACCGATAAACAAAGCATAGGTCTGAAAAGTATCAAAATTATAAATTGTGAATGTTACATCGTATCTGCATTTTTCTGTCTGGAACTTTACAAGTAAGATTAATTAATTTAAGATTTAAATTGTTTAATTTACTTTACATTTCATTTATTTCACTAAGACTTGAAGTCGATGAGGCTAACTATAGATATATAAAACTTACCTTCCCCTCTTTTTCTGTGGCAGCACTATTGGTCAAATTAGCGAGACCAATGTTTATATTGAACACCATACCCTTTCTCGCTACAGCTGATGTTTTTGGTCCAATAACAATAGAACTTTCACGAAACTCTATACCCATTGCAAATCTGAAACCAAAAAATATTTTACTCATAAGTAAGCATAGCAAATTTTTAATCGATAGATATATATAAATATTTTTAAGTGATATTAAAATACAGAATTTATGAGTCTTTACTTGAAACAAAAATATATTTATATGCTGTTAAGATCTCAAGATATCAGTAATTGGATGTTGAGATGTTGATGTTTCAAGTGTTTTGAGATACTTATTTATACATTATTAAACATAGTTAGATATATAATAAGTGATAAAATTTAATTACTACATCTAAAGCATTACATCGTGTTTGTTATTACTTAGCAATACTTTTCAAAGTCTTCTTGAAAGGTTTTGGTGAATTCAAACACACATAATTTAAATTTGACATAAATTTAAAAGTAAAAATCTTACCCAAATGTCTTAGTCAAGTTATCCACCAAATCAGGTTTCTCCTTTTTAGCCAACTCTAAACCAGCTTCATAAACTGTTGACAGTTTAGCTCCAGCAACTAATTTCTTCATGACCTCTTCTTCCAAATTCAAAAGAAAATTATAATTGCTCTGAATCTCATCTGTAGGATTGACCAGCAATGTACGGACAATGTTTGAGCAATATGACTTATATCTGGCACCTAGTGAGCAAACTATTGCACCAAAATGCAGGTGATTTTTGTCTGAGACCGCACTGAACTTTAAACTGTAATTGCCCCCAGACTGGATGATGGGTGGATAACACATGTCAACTTGACTCGTATCAACTCCTGTGACATATTTTTTATCTGATATAGCAGCCTCTACACCCTCAGCTAGTTTTGAGTGCTTTACTTTCTGTAAATGAAATGATTATTACTACTAAATGGCCATTTATTGCCTTAAAAACCAGTTTCATCCATGATTTTGCATATGCAGAAGTAAAAAAAAAAACATTTCTTAGTGCTATGTAAATAATGTAACTGCAAAATTTCAAGCAGTTCTCAGATACATATAGATAGATACCCAGGTTATTACTAACAATAATCTAAAAGTAAATTATCTATCAAATTAACATAATTCATTGATAAATTTAGCATACTTAATACTTTTATTTAACATAGTGACAAATGATAGGATAATCCATAGTCACTATGTCTTATCAAATATGGACCTATACATTAGAATGAGGAAACCATATTGACTGTAATAAATACTACTCTTTATTATTTATTCTTTCTTTTTATTATTTATTTATTCTTTACTCTTTATTTTTTAGTAGTGATAGAATTACTTCCTCTGCTTATTTTTTGGCTTATAGTAGATGTAGTAATAATACAATAATTTTTTAACGTTTACATACCTTTGAAAGGTGTAAATTTGATGTTGAATGGTTTCAGTCTCATATTGTACATGGCTCTGCTTATTAGTGTAGTCAGCAACCACACTTCTCCAACCCATAATGCAAAAAATACTTTATTGGTGGATGAAGAGGGCAGCTGTGGTACCTCCATGGTCAAACTTATTGTTTTACCAAAATATAATAAATGAACAAAACAATGATATTACCTTATCAGAATCTATAATCTCCATAATTTGATCCTTTAAGTATTTTGTAAAAACATCAACTGTGACCAAACAAGCTTTTTTTATTGTAATTACTTCTGGGTCTTCTTTGGGTGCCATGAGGATAGCTATAGATGAACTTATATCAACATTCTCAAATTTCTCTGCCTTCATTACAGCTTTCCAACTCTCACAAAATTCACCGGGATAGTTGTCTTTAATAAACACACCAAGACTTTTGCCTGATTTTGATTTTTTTATTTCTTGTATAAGTTTACTGAAATTCTCTTTGTCCTTGTCGTTCTGGAATGAAAGTATTGCAATAAGTCTTTGTTAAATATATTGAACATTTAAACTACTACCAAGTCTTAATGTAAAATACACTAGGTTTACGGTTATTAATCATATGGTCACTGCAACCAGTACCATGTCGTATCACCATAGTCTATTATAACCAAAAAATATGTAAATTACACTAAGAACACACAAGCAAACTTTTTTATATGAAACACTTAAGTTGATATTTCACAATATTACTCATTAAGTCATATAATTCATATTATATTAGTTTCAACCCAATAACAGGTACTTACTCTATCTCTAATAAGTAATTTAACAGGAGGTAGTTCTGATTCTTCTTTTCCATTTTCAATTTGCCTCAGAAACTCTATCTTCTTTTTACTCGCAAGAAAACACATGCTTTGCTCTGTGAGGACTGTTATAGTGTCTGGCAACTCATATCCGAACAGCCAAGTCTTGTAAATAAAGAAATTCAGTATCAGCATCAAGTAAAATATTATAACCTTGTTTGTATAAACATTATAGATACATACTCTCAACAATACGGTAATACGCAGTTAGAGGTACATTTTTGAACGTGTCTAGAAACTACGTTCATACATACTGAACACGCATTTGTACACAAACCTGCAAAGCTGTTGACTTGCTGTAAAGTGTGTCTTCGTCCACGCCGACGCATGAAACCAAACAATCAACTTTCGCCAATGCTTCATCACTCTTGGGATCAGCAGCGGCAGTCTGTAATAAGAACAAAGTAAGGAAAACGAAGACAAAACGAGTAATGTTGTGCTCATCTCCTTCAACCTACCTTCCATACCGCATACAGCTTTTTCATACGACGATAAAATGATTCTTTATCAAGCGACAGATTAGACATTGTGAAAAAATAATAGAAAACTTAAAAAACTAATAGCGTTCTACAAAATTACGCTTCAAAATCATAAAATTATGCACGATTTTGCGACATTACACCTTTTGACAGCAAACACAAAAATGGCGGGTGTACGCGCCTTATCCTTTGTCTATGATTTGTAAAGGTTACCACACATGTTAACATGAAACGGCCTAGGCTAAGATAAAGTGAAAGTAAAATATAATCTTTACTAAAACAATTGAGTATATAACACTAAGGTAAATTTCCATGAATTATGAAATTTGTTAATTATATCTTCATGCAATGGCAACCATACACTCATCTCGATGCTTCGTGCCCTTCCATTCTTGGCATCCCGACAAATATCCTCTACTTCGAGGGCTTTTGTGCCGTCTCCGCCGATTACTAGTAGTACGACTATTTAACCCCACTTAGGGCCAGTACAGATGATAATACCCCACATAACGAAAGTACTTCATCAGGGAAAGTAAATCTCTTGATAATTTCCCGGGTAAAGAACAATAACTACAAGCATCGCTAAAATATGATATAAAGGACTTCCACTTCCACTTTCCACCACTTTCATTCCTATTGATTTCTTCACTAGTGAAATTTTATGTATATGAATATTTTCCACTTTTTTATTTTCATATTTACAATGATGAAAATCTTACAACTAATTACAATAAAAACCTAACCTAAACAATCTAAAGGGAGTCCGTGCTCATGCGGCATGATTCCAAGAACACTAGCTGCATTTCCGCGCTGGATAGCAATCGCAATTCTCTGCGCGAGATATGAACCAGCCCTCTTGTCATCGGCAGCGTCAATCAAAAGTGGTACTCATAGCTTCAGTTAAAAATAAGCGTAGAATTTACTTACGATAATAACAACCAAGATCCCAAAAATATTTTATATACCTATCAAAAAAGTATTTATTTAAAATTTAGTGTTAGTTACGAAAATTACAAAAGTTACGAAACTGTTCACTTTAAAAGGAAATATGGTAGTTGTCTGTGGTAGTTTATTGACTTTCAAAAAATTCTGTAAAGAATATACCTATGTATAAACCTATAAAAACAACTTTGATTTTTATTTTATCAGATTAAAGGCTATTCCGTATTTTCATCAATATGCATTACCTATATGCATTAAACCAGGATTATGGTGTTTTCTAGTTGTAAATTCATGTATAGTAGTGGGACGTGTAAAGAGTTCTAGACAATATTTTACGTGTTAACCTTTATATTTAATAGTGAAAAAAGTACATTGTAGAAGTTGCCTAGACTCTAGGCCCTAGAGTATTGCTACTACAGCATGACTTCCTTCACAGAATATAAAGAGGACAGTGGTTGGTCACTCCCCGGTCGGTTCTATCTATATGATGCCAAGAATGTTAGCATTCCCATGTTGAACGGCGATCGTAATTCTAAATAGCAAGATGTGAAACCGTGATCTTGTCACCGGAGGTGTTGATTATTGGAAATGGTGTAAAAAAAATATGTAGGAGACTTTGTTAAAAAAACGAAAAAAAATGTGGTATCGACATTGTTCTTAGTTTTAATTTATTGAATTCCGCGGTAATTGTTTCTTTAAATCTAAACTTCTTATCGCTATTGTAAACTATTTTTCAATTAATATCATCGATAATGGATCACTTTGTTCTGAAACAGTATAAATAAATAAATTACCATTACCTTTCCATATTTCCTTTTACGAAGTCCATTTGACACGGCATTTTTAATTTACCTACCTAAGTGTTCTTTGCACGTATAAACATTTAACTTGCTTATATCAAATCAAAATATTTTATTTAAAGTAAACTATTTACAGCATTATTTTCAGCCTGTTTGTTAAGTAATACACGTATCCTTTATGAAATAGAAGTAGATTTATTCGCCCTGAAACTATTATTTTTCCTGGGATTTTCCATCAGATTGAGAAAGGTTAAGCCATAGTCCATCACACTAGCTAAGTGCTCAAAGACTTTCAAACTTGAACCTGAAGATCCTAGGTTATCCTAGGTGCGACTACCACGTCTATTTCTACTGTGAAGCTTACTCGCGGTTCGGTAGAACGGTGGTTTTCGACTCACTTAAAAGTGAGAGGAACATCTCAATCCTCAAAAGTCTTCTTCTTATCGTGTCGATGGCAGTCTACACTGTCGGCCCAGTGGCTGACACAGCTACTGCACTGCTAGTAACTCCCAACAAATCCTGTATTGTGCAGGTTTGGGACAGGAAGGGCAAGATATTAAGTGTCCCATTGTTTGTGGGTCAATAACACACACACACTTCAGAAGTAGCAACGCATCTGTGGTCGGCTTCAAGTACGACTCTTGTTCTTTATGTAGTTTTCTACAGATTCCATCACGGCAGTGACTACTTACTGTCAGGTAGGTTGCATGCTCGTTTGCCTCTTCCCTTTACAAAAAAGGCTTCGCAGTGTTTTGAATGCTTTATGGAAAATTCTTTGTCAGGTTTTTTCATGATATTTTCCTTTCCATTCCTTTATACGGCTCTACATTAATATCTCTATGTATTTGAGATGTGTGGTCAGTCACAGGCATGGGTAACAGTGACCACTAAACACGATGATTGCATATGTTAGAAGAGTAGAAAACGAGCATGCAGACCACCTTATGTTAAAAGATCGTTGCAGTTTATGGACATCTACGTACTATTTCAAACAGAACGGATTTTTTGTCTAAGATAGGTATTTACTTACTAATCTCGAGGACGCTAAGGTTGTCGTTGTAAGCCTAAGTATCGTTGTTATCATAACACAAAAAATACCAAAAAATGCTTCTCTCGATTGTAGTAGATATACGAATATTATAAACTTTTCTTAGCTACCTAGTTGTAATGTTTAAGACTGGGCTGAACCTCGGGGCAGCAAGTTAGTATGAATATAAATGTTATCTGCATATTCTATCGCTCCTGGAATTACTCCATTCTCGAGCTTGAACGTAGAAAATAGGCAGATTACAGGTTACCTAACCGCTTAGTAGTACCGTATCAGCAGTTGGGTTCATGCGAATTAGTACATCTATAAATCTAGCTACGAAGGTAAGTACTAACTAACGATATCTTTAAGAAATTATCTTGAAAAAACTTTTCAATTGTCTATTGTCAAACTATTATATGACTATTGTAAGCCATGTCGACGAGAATATCTTATGCTAATTAAAAATAATTTACAGCGAAGTCTGGCTTCCTGCGTCGCGGCACCAACGCTACGTGTTTTCATAACAATTGATAGTTTTTAGCGAATCTGCATGCGTTGAACAATGCGGGAGTCGCGTTAATATCGTTGTGAATTAACCGGGAGCGGATTGTTGAGTACTCGAGCACAATAAACAATACAAAACGTTGCCGAGCAAAAAACAAACGTATAGAAACGTCGCCGCAACAAGAAGAATAGGAAAATTGCTTTTGTTTAAAAAAAAATCTATTTGTTGAGTCGAGATGAACGCGCCTATAGCCGCGGACCAATCCCGCGCAGCCGGCCCCCGCCCTCGGCCCGCCGGCCAATCACGGCCGCCCCACCGTCGCAAGAGCAGTTTCCTTTTTTAAAAGTTTCGCCCTCGACTTCCATCCGATTTCCCGCCCGACTTCTTAAGTTATGGACGGTGAAAAAATCTGTTGATTTATTTATTAAGACACCAGTTTTTGCGAGGCTTAAATTATGATGTTGGTGAAGACGCCACTGCCCCCTTTTGGAGTGTTCTTACGCGCCGCGGATGCTGTGGCCCTGAGTCACAGTGATATTGAAATTTAACGAATTTTTATAGCAACTTATGCAGTGACCAGCGTTTATAAGTCATGCAAAAAATGACTCACAAGTCATAAGAAGTTATTACTTAAAACAATAATTTGTTTTGTTTCTATTAACAAATTAAAAAAGGACAATTATTTACATACCTACCAACCGCTTACTTAATAACTTTTCCGGAAATTAAAAAAACAAATTGTAATAAATATACACAAATACTCTTGCTATTTTACCAGTATTTAGGTATACGAGTAAGTTAAAAAAATGCTTTAATTTGGTTTATTTTAAGTAAAAATCTCTAATTCCAACACAATGTGTTAACATTAATCTTACGTTAGGTTCGTACGATAACACGTAAAACTATTTTTGAATTTTGATAGAAATGTAAGTATGATTGCTTACTCACTTACAAGCATAAGGCATCTTATTCATTAGGCATAGCAAAGGTCAGCTGGTGTTAAATGGTCCTTTCAACCCATAGATAAATAGGTCATATAAGTCAACCTCAAATAGTCAATCAAGTCAAGACGTGTTGACTCCTGAGCATTATGATGGTCTTCTCGCGTGTAAGTGTCGCCGTAACCGTTTATCTCTAACCAAAAACAAGAGCGCTTCACGGCAGATTATGAGGGCGGTGATGGTACCTCCCCGGTCGAAGTGTTGTCACATTTAAATTTAATTACGTAAACTGAATGAATTCCGATTCTAAGTACGCCGATAAACAGATCTCGCCTTAACTATGCGTTAAGTATCTCTAACATTCCCACGTTGCGTAGTGTTCATCGGAATCCATGAGTATTCATCGGTATTCATCTGGTGTCACATGGTAGGTACCTGGTCATTGATTTGCTTTACCTAGTCAATAAACAGACAAGCTGCCAATGACTACGTTGTGCGTCAACTATTTCAAACGATTGATGCATTGCTCGTAATAGATAATAAATTAAAAATGTTTGCCATGTCCCATCGTTATATGGTAAACTTATTATTAGGTTTGTCATTGATGAAAATGTTAAAACTTATTTTTTTTGAGACAAGAGTAGCAAACGAGCACGCAAACCAACTGATGATAAGTAGTCGCAGCTAATAGAAATCCACATGCAACCACAAACACGACCGAAATCCTATCTGAACTCGAACGTAGATTCGTTGCTACTCCTGAGGACTAAGATGGCCGCCTCGCTTCAAATTGTAGCCAGCAACCGCACCTCTCCAACCGAAACACAAGTGATGCTTCACGGCGGATTATGAGGTCGTCGGTGGTACCTCCCCAGGCAAGCTATAGATCTCCCGCCTTTAAACTTATACGTAAAGTTTTGCCATTTATATTTATAGCAGCGACCCAACTCAGACTTTCTTGGGTAATATAGTTTATATTTACTTACAATATTTTTCTTTCATAAATGCATCCAGTCATTACCTAGTTGTAAAATCTAACAAGTAAAAACATCTATTTCGAACAACGACTGAATTACTATATTGAATTTGACTATTTAATTTATTGTCCAATTTACAAAAAACTTAACTTATTATGCACCAAAACCTTCCTCAGTTTTTTCACAGTTTTCAACACTTTGCTTGTTGTTGCAAACTGTGAAAAATCCGTCCAGTACTTTTGAGTTTATCAGGAATAGACAGACAGACAGACAAACGCGACGGACTTTGTTTTGTAATATTTAGAGATTTGCTTTGCGTGCGCAGACGTCAACCAATATTCTAATATCGATTGACATGTTATAAAACATTACAATAATTCATGCAGTTTTTTTAATAAGAGTATACTTGAAATAAATCTAAAAATGGAATACAAAAATGATACAAAAACTTATTTTTACTGTATTTCTTTGGGGTGGAATTTTCAAAATGCTTGTCGTTTTACTTAACCTTAATCAAAATTTCAAATATCTAGGTTTAACATTTTCGTCTGTGCATTGACCTCTAGGTCAATCAGTCAACTTAGACGTTTACATATACCTAGATTAATACAGTAATACAGACGATACGAAGTTTAATTCGTTATAAATTTAAAGTAGGTGAAAACTTACCTACCTGCGTAGATCCGTGGTTTGTATAGATCGTAAATGATGGACAAAGCACTTGGCTCGATAAATTAATGAAAATAAATCCTGCTTCAGCTTCTGCTCAACTCAATTCTGCTGCTTTTGAAAAAAGATTCATGCTTCAGAAGCGACGTAGAGCCTGAATATTTGATTAATAGCAACTGATGTTCGTTATAAACCTTCTCTGAGGTCCTATGGGTGGTTTGAATTATTTATTTGTATTAAGTTTTCTACTAAAGGTTTCCACGAAGGTGGGTTCAACCGGAGAGGTACCACCGCCGCCCTCATAATCCGCCGTAAAGCAATACTTGTGTTCCGGTTGGAGAGGTGCGGTTGCCGGCTACACTTTGAAGCGAAGCGATCATCTAAGTCCCCAGGAGTAGCAACGCATCTACATATGTTCAAGCTCAGATAGGATTTCGGTCGTATTTGTGGCTGTACGTGGATGTATATGGGCAGCGACTGGCTGGCTGTAGGTTGAGGTATAAATGTGAGATCCGTAATACATTTACAAGGCTATCACTAACCAAGGTGGACTGCGTAGGTGACTTCCTGTATGTCTATTGGAGAAGTGTGTTTCGTGCTTGCGTTTCCTAGGTACACTTAGAACCAGCATCTACCTATGAACGATCTCAAATAGATTTTCAGCTAGGTTTATGGTTGGTTGTGAATGTCCATAAATTGCAGGGACCATTCAACACCAGGAGACCTAAACGCTCATTCGCACATAAAAAGGTAACCTTTTAGTTGTATCCACTTTATGTCGAGCACTATTTCTTTCTATAAACGTATATATATGAATAACTTTCTTGATAATAAATAGGTACCTTAATGGAATATAAATGCAATTTTGTAACTCTTTTTCAGTATCATGAAAAAACAAAGATCACATACGTCCACTATATTTATTGTCGAGCACTATTTCTCTCTGTTTCTATATGTATATAAATAACCTTCTTGTTAATAAGTAGGTATTTAAATTCAATGCAAATGAAATTCTATAATCCTTTTAAAATATAAAAGAATAAAGATCACTCGCGTCGACTTTATTTATGGTCGAGCACTATTTCTCTCTATTTATAAATGTATATAAATAACATTCTCGTTAATAAGTAAGCAACTAAGTCCCTATTAATATTATAAATGTGAATGTAAGTTTGTTTGTTACGCTTTCAGGTCAAAACTTCTCAACCAATTATAATGAAACTTGGTACACAAATTCTTAAAAGTATTTAAGAGGACATAGGATACTTTTTATTAAAAAAATTGGCAGGCATGATTGTTTGTCAAAAAAATTAAATTCTAGCAACTTTAAAGCCTTCAAACTAATATCTTATTGACTAGAGTTTCAGCTGTTTTGATTTTTTGTATATTTCATGTTATTTGGTTCTGTCACTTATAAGCAATACTAAACTGTTTAAAGTTTTGAAGTTATGGACCAGTTTATTGTGTTATAATTATTACTCGCTGCAAATGATCTTTGATATTTATCTAAGGGCTTCAACGCGAGCGAAGCCGTGGGTAAAATCTAGTCTATAATAAATTAAATTCTTTAATTTTTAAAAAATTATAATGGTGTGCCTTTATACATGCAAGAGAACCCAAAACAATGTTCCTTCATTTTGTCTTTTTGTCTGTATATCTGCATGTCTGTATGTTTGTACACCCTAATCTCAGAAACGGCTTATCCGATTTGAATGCAGTTTTCGGGATTATATTGTGTTCGGCTTCATTTAAAATTTAGTTTTTTTTTCAATAAAATCGGTTAACAAATAAAGATGGTATGTTTATTCAATTCAATCGTAACCGACGAATTTCGTGGGTACAGCTAGTAAAATAATAAAGATCACACACGATAGTTTAAAACCGTTTGCATATAATATAACTAAGTCTAATTTATATCGAGAGACGATAAGTATCAAGAAATGAATCTTGTTTTCTAAGCCACCTGTTATATAAAGTTTTTATGATGTGACCACCTAGTAGGTATTTAATGGCGGATCAAAGCTAATGAAACTAGATATTCTGTTATCTAATGTTCTGAAATTACGATAAATTTTATCCACGTTTTTTATTAACGGATATAAAAGTACCACTGTTTTGTATTTATGAGTATTTGTCAATCGCAAATAGTACAATATTCATTGCGTAAAGATACACTTAATATTAACGATCATGACATGCAATCATAAAAAAATGAACTAGACGTACTGGATACTGTAGATCGATTAATCTACCAATAGGAGCTGTCAGTATTTATTCCCCGTAACTTCAGTTTAGTTGTAGCAACGATTCATTCAACTGGTTCGAAATGACGGAAATTAGAAAATCAATAATCCTGTGTAGTTATTACATAATAAAATGTATTAGATAAAAGCTAGAACTCAGTAAAATCTAATCATGTATACAGTAGGTACAGTGTCCATCCATGTATCATATTTTTTTTATTTAAATTGGACATAGGCACATCGATTTATATTAATTTGTAAATTCGATTGGACATTCCATCGAGGTAACAAACCATCGCGCAGTCCACTTACTTAATGTTAGGAGGTCACTGCCATCAACGGACATTTGGAACTTTATAGAGGACACTATTATATTAATTGTTGAGGCTGTGATAAAAACAAATTCTGAAAACGTTACTTTAAGAAAATCGTGGTTGAAGAAATGAGAATAGATGGGGAGAGAGGTTAATCGTGCCACGGATTCGAACCACGGACTCATCAAGTGAAAGGCCAAAATCTTGCAAATTCCTGTCAATAATTGTACAAATTCGTACATCATCGACTTCTTACCGTCTCACTATGCACGCGTTCCTCTCAGAACGGGAAATTTAATCACAGTTAATTAGGATGGCCAAGTACAATTGGTAGGCAAATTAGTTAACTGCAGTAAATTATAGGTAAGAGAATAAAGGAACATAAATTCCCGATGAAGCCACATTTCACTAAATGTGTATAATATTGTAATCGATGTAAATGTACGCGAACAACACGCCTATAGTGGATAAATTACAATATTTTACCACCTATTAAGCGTACTACCAATCTACAATTAACTACTACGTACTACTGATTTGAATTGCTCATTCGGTTTAAATGATGTTCGTTAGTACCTACACGAACAAACTTCATAGGAATGAGTTTTATGCTGTTTTACAATTATACCATAAATATTCCCATAATCAAAATGAATTTATTCACAATACAATTCTTATTAGTCTAAAGCCGTGTAAATTAGTGCAACTTTTTTCAAATTTTCTGCCGAAACCGTGGAAGATGAAATGAAATTCAGAGAAAATATACATTCTGTAAGTATTTCCTTATTTCATGTAAATGTCCCACTAATAATTGTTATTAGGGTAATAATTTCCAAGAATACCTTCCCGACCACCTAAGATTTATCAACATGAATTATATTTAGATATTTATTTTTAAGTTGCATAAATAAATAATTAGTACAAAAATAACTTTGATTTCTTCTACAAATTGAAGTTGTGTATAATATTTTATAAAATACAAAATATTTCATAAAAAACATTGTCACAGATGCGTATTTTTATTCGAAAAACAGATAATAATAAAAATTTGTGACTGATAATCATATATTTACTTACATTATTACATTTACAAGAAAATAATTATTAGCTTGCATAACAGGCTAGTAATTATTTTCTTTGTATTAATAAAATTGATTACTGATTAATTTATAATTGTTTTAAGTTTCAGTCTAATATGTTTTCCGATAAAAAGGTGAAAGATTAGGCGTTCAAAAATCTAAACTAACGCATTTAGAATAACTTACATCAAAGTTAACTAAGGACTAAAAGCTGATGTCAGTGCGAGTTTTACGTCAATTACCAAGTAAACCCTGGTTTTCCAATGAAATTCTACTAGTGCCCAATGTATATATTTTCCACTGACGCGTGTCAATCTGTCAGTCTAACTCTAGAACAATCTGAGCAACCACCTGCTGTTTAAGCACTGATCTATTCATAAGATCTTTCAAACATAGACTATGAACTAGCTTAAAGCATAATTAAATAGGCTCTATCTACTGTAATATTTAAATTTTCCTTGTGATTTCATTAATGAGCTGTTTGGAATTTATGTCGATAACATCGTTAGGTAAAAGTGGATATTTTGAATTGCTTGTCAAATTTATATGAAATGGGTATATTTTCATTTTGTATTAACAACTATAGGTTGCGCTCCATTACATCCTATTTCAAATCAATTATCAATTTGAATTATTAATGTGGATGCAGCATTTTATTTTTAAATTTGTTTTTTTTTATTATAATAATTATGTTTTAAATTTTGGTTCTTATAATTTAATATAGTTTAGGTTAATTTTCAAAAGCAAAAATGGGTTGTTTTACGATGTTTAAACTAATTAAAAATATATATTCTATTATCAATTTATCTTTTTTAACGTGTAAAATAAAATATAAAATAAAGATACTAAATTAAAAAATAAAGTGGACGAATTCTTCAATGGCATATTATGAATTTAGCACTTTCATTTAAAATTTAAAACATACATATTATTGTAGATTTTTTTCATATTTTTAGTCAAATTCAGCTGATATTTTTCAACGGGTAACTATTGTGCGACCAGGGAGGTACTACCGCTGCTCTTATAACCTGCCGTGAAGTACATTTTGCGTTTAGATTAGAAACATGCAGTTGCTGAAGCGATGCGACCAACGTAGTCCTCAGAAATAGCAATGCTCAGGATGAACGCAGATTTTTGTAAGTTGCAGTGGCCACTCAATTTCAAGGAGCTTATATGCTCGTTTGCTACGCTTCAAACATTTATATTTTAATTTAATTCATTTGTTAGTAGTATGTAATCAAGTTTTGTGAGGTCATAAAACAGTTACATCTGGGAGGTACCACCACCGCCTTCGTAATGTACCTTAAAACAGATAGGTTACCGGCTACTACATAAAAGAGACGACCATCTCAGTTTTCAAGAGTACAAACGCATCTATTCACAACATCACGACTTCGGTCTTGGTTGGACGTTGATGTCCATGGTCAACAAAGATCGCTTAATATCAGATGGCCTGCACGTTCGTTAGCTACTCTTCCAACATAGAAAGCTGCGCATCAGAAAACATGTTTTTTAATTTTTAATTTTCCATGAGTATTATGACAATTACCTATATTGAATAAAATATCTTCGTTCACACGCTATTACTGAGTACAAGTTAGATAGTGTAGTAGTTAATCAACATCCACACAAATAAAAGGTTTCAAATAACGTTACTGCGATAAAAATCTATTAGATTGAATTGATGTATCTAAAACTCTGAAACATTTTGCTGAAATGGAAAACTTTTTAGTTTGGCCATCCATTGAGTGTTGATACTATTTGTGTTATTGCGGTAATGGATCTAAATTCAATTTAGAGCCGTGGGGTCCGGTTATGTTATGGTTATGGTTATGGTTATGTTTGTGCATTATGTGTTTTTGTGAAATTATGTGTGTTTCGTAATGTGATAAACATAGAACTTCTTGGGTAGACATAGACCTCTTAAAATCAAATTACATTTATTCGAAGTTGATCACAAATATATTTACAATAATAAAAATCTTAACACTAATTATAATAAAAGGTTAATTTAAAAAATCTAAACGGAGTCCGTGCCCTTGCGGCTTGGTTCCAAAAACACTGTGCGAGATATGAATCAACCCTCTTGTTGCCGGATTAAAGTCGATTAGTTTTGTTGTTATTGATATTTTCAGCCTCTTCTTCTCCTTTCTCTGTTTGAACCAACCACCGCTTCAGAAAATGCTTAGCAATGTAGAAGAAGCGGCGAAATTTACATTTAACTTACTTAATCAATAATTAAGTTTAAAATTCAGTTATAACAAGATCCTTGATCACGATAAACATTCATTAAGTGGGTAGGTGTTAATAAGGACGAGAGATGAGGCGATTTCTATAATCAATTTATTAAACTCAGCGGGAAGCAAACAAATCGATTAGAAATCAATCAATAAATAGCAAACACCACTAAACCCAGGCTAAGTCCAAAAACACATATCATTTGCCTAATTAGATTGGGCGTTAAATCGCCAAACGACCATTTATAATCTGTTCATTTAAAAATAATGCCGCATAAAAAACTCGTCAAAGATATTGTCAGGAGATACGGCCGCAGTCTGTTCGCAGGCTTCGTTCGGAGAGCCGCCCCGGGCGATCATTATTCGTGAATACCCGTTACATAGTACAGTGTACAAATTCAGCGATAATATTAGTTTAACATCAAAAATTGTATCTA
>DWON01002956.1:0-19189 GCA_018251015.1 Phocides pigmalion okeechobee
CAGCGGTGGTGCCTCCCCAGTCGTACCATAGTTCTCCCATCTTTCAAATGCTAACAAATACAATATTTGAGTGACTTGTCGGTGCATGTTCAGTCTAGAGAAATAAGCTCCAGTTTAGTGCCGCCTCCCGCAACACTAACAAAACGTTTGTAAAAATATGTAGCTCCGTGACACCTTTTATCCTTTAGTTATATTACTGTTTTGTCTTCCTATAAATTGATGATGTCTTTATTATTGTTACAGGCAACAGTGATTGCTACTAACTCTGCCACCACACTCTCAATGACACAGTTAGCTATAGCATTTGTCATTGCTATAATTATTAATATTGCCATAAGATAACTTCACATTTATTATATTAGGTTGGGGAAAACGAAATCCATTATTTTATCATCAAATTTATTCAAAATGTTCGTCAATTATTATCGAAATGATTATCAATTTTCGTCAATTATTATCGAAATGATTATCATTGTTACGTCGAATATTTCTCTTCATTTCATAGGTAGCTTTATAACACTTGTCTCTTAGTCTCCCTACTTTTGGTCGCTACTGACGAAAAGATTTAATCATCGTTCTCAAAAATATTATCAAAATTATTATTTTGGTAAAATATGCAGTTATGTCTAATATTTCTTTTCATTTCAAAAGTTTATCTCTTAGTCTTTTAGTCTCTTAGTCTTTTGGTGCCTACTGACGTAAAACTCTAGTCATCGTTCTTTAGAATCTTTTCTTCTTGCATTGCATTGAAAAAGATGGGACATATATTTCTCTTTATAATACATCTCTGCTAGGGACCAAGACTAGAGAGAGCTTAGTTAGTCTCTGTCTAGTCTTAGTCGCTAATAGTGAAAAAGGACTAATAATTGGTCTTAACCATGTCCCGAGATTAATTTCTTTTTGTTGGCTGCCGTTTTGACATCCTATAATTTTTAATTGAAAGTAAAAAATAAAATATAATAATAATAAAATTGATGAGGATTTTCTTACGAGTTTTATCAGAACTTCACCAAATTTTTAGGAAACTAGACAACAAAAATTATTATGTTATATAACAGATACTCACGATAAACGATTTTTGATTTTTAATTGCCGATATTTTGAACCAGTTACATGGCTCGTGGTCACGGCGAAACTGCGGTGGCGGGGGGAAACTGTTGACAGGTGCTAGCGACAATTTAATCTATCTACCTTACGTCTAGTTCGTTTGTCTTTTTTGCGTTCCATATCACGACACACAACAGTCATCGTGAGTACCCGTTATGTAACATAATGTATGGAATCCGCGATAACATCCGTTTAAAAATAAAAAAAAAGTTTCGAATAAAAAAGATTTATCAAAATCAGTTCAAGGTCTAAGAATTATCACTGAACATACATTAAAAATATACGGTTTTTGAACTGTTATTATCACTATATTATCATATATATTTATATATTTTATTATATAACGGGTATTCACTATTAACGCTACTACCTGTTATATAATAAAATATACATAAAAAACGTCGGGAATTAATGGTTTTATCTTTCCCCAAACTAATATGTATTATTACTATAATTATTTCTCCATAATTGAATGTAAAATGTAAATTAAACGTCACTGTATTTACATTTTAAAGGTGTAAGTTTTGGTGTTAATGTACAAGAGTATAATGAAACTGTATACGTTCAAAAAAATCTTCATAACTGAACGTAAAATGTAAATTAAAACGTCACTATATTTACATTTTAAAGTTGTAAGTTTTAATGTATACTGTAATTGTATCGTTCAAATAATGTTAACATTTTATCAATTATTACATTTATATAAAGGGGAATGCATCACTGCCATATTTATTTAAGGTTTATTTATTAAATGATTAAGTTATTTATGAAAGAATTTTCAATTGTAAAAATTAGAAGTAACAAAAATCTATAATTTCAACAAAATTTACATTATTACATATTTTATAACTATCAATAAAGTGTTAATTTCGAGATAGTCCTGTCAGTTTCGGACCTTATACGAGGACCTTCATAAAATCCTGGGGGATGCGTTGTGTGTGCTACGGAGAATGAATCCTGGAGAGAGAAAGGTGGAAGAACTATAGTTCGACCGAGAGGTACCACCGCCGCCCTCATAATCCACCGTAAAGCAATACTTGTGTTTCGGTTGGAGAGATGCGGTTGCCGGCTACACTATGAAGCGAGGCGACCATCTGCGTCCTCAAGAGTAGCAACGTATCTACGTTCGAGCGCAGATGAGATTTCAGTCTTGTTTGTGGTTGTACGTGGATGTCTATGGGCTGCGACTACTTTACAGTTGTTGGTTTGCGTGCTCGTTTGTTTCCCACATAAAAAATGCATAATACTTATAACATATGATTAAAGATAAGAAAGTATTACGAATAAAATGACTCCTAATAGTTTCTACAATTATTGCCTTTAGGAGTAATTTTATTCCTAATAACAGTTAATTTTCGGCTTGGAAAGTGCAAAGGACACCAATTAATATGTAAGTGAGCGTGTTAACATATAATATTACATTTATTTATAATATTCATTTTAATACATACAATTATATATTTATGTTAAATAAAACCAAATAGATTATAAACAACATTCACCAAACTGGTAATTACATATTCATTTTATTTGTGACGTAGCAAACGAGCATGCAGACCATCTGATGTTAAGTAGTCGCAGCAGCCCATGAACATCTACATATAACCTCAAATAGGACCGAAGCTCAGATAGGATTTCAGTAGTGTTTGTGGTTGTACGTGGATGTTTATGGGCTGCGACTTAACATCAGATGGTTTGCATGCTCGTTTGCTACTTTTCTCACATAAAAATATCTATAAACTCGTACGTTGGTACCCCTGAGGACTGAGTTCGCCTCGCTTGTAAGTGTAATGAAATGTATTTGACTGGTATGACGTCAGAGCATATATGTTATATATTGAGAGCTTATTATGGTGAATTATATATTTATATGACCGGATTTAATTGGTACTTATTTGTTTTCGTATGTATCACATTCCTAGTAATACAATATTGTTTTAATATTTACCTCTATTGTTATGACTATCAAAAAATGTAGATATTCTTAACCATTTCTAGTCATCACCGTTTATTATTTGTTCATTTTTTATCATTAGTGAAATAATAAAACTTCAATTACGCTTTTGTTATTCTATATTTGATATAATTATGTATATTTGTTTTAAATAAAATCAAGTTTCGGTATTAACGCAATATGTACATATTCCATTTAAATACAAAGAAACATACTGTAAGAAATCAATTGTATACCGTGCGTTATATTAATTATTTAATAATTATATCTTAATTAATGAAAAATTACTAAATTTGAAGCAAGAGGACGCGTTTGCTTCAGATTTAGTATATCATTATTTTTTAAATATATCCGATAATTTATTATTAATATTAACTAAAATCTTAAGTTTCAACGCTGTGAGTGAAAATGCAGTATAAAAACTATGACTAACATTTTTATAATCTAGATTAAATAATATAAGCATTTGATTACATTTGTATTATTTAAATTAAATAATTATTATATTAATAAATTTAAATAAAATAAAACTTACTTATGAATCACTTTGTGCAATTTCAACATGTTATGACTAAAAGATTAAATATTTATGTAAATTTAATTAATAATGATGAAAATTAAAATATAAGGAATATTGATTAAAATTCATTAAATGTTAAATAATATAAAGGTTAAATATGTTTTCCTAAATATTACAGTATAATAATTGTTAAAATTAATTAAAGATTATTTAACCATATAATAGTAATAATAAAAATAAAAGTTATATTTTATTAAAATAGTAATAATTATTAAAATTAATTAGTCACAATTATTCATTCATCAAACATTCGAGTTACAAAATCAAGTGTAACAGGATGTGAACATTCGTAGCATAAATTCGTTTCTAATACACATTCTGGCGATTATTAATTACTAATATTACAATTTCAAGAGTAAAATAATGTTCTCATAAATAAGTCTGCAGCAGGAATAGCTTCAACCGCATTCTGAATATTATTAGATAAAGCCATTTAAAAATAAATAAATAATATGTGATTCTTAAACTTTGATATGAGGCCTTGTTGCTTGAATAAAGAGTTAGTATTATTAAAATTAAGAAACGCAATTATTATTTTGTATAACGTAATAATTGTAATGTAAAAAAGCATTTTAACATAATTGTTAAAATGCTGAATTTTTAAAACGACTTAATAGTCGTTTTAAAAATTCCGCCAAGAAAAGATACACCAGATTGTATATTAGAACAGAAGCTTAGAAACTACAAATAATATCAAAAGAGATACTACTGAGTTTCTTCTATAAGCTACTTGCGAAACTTACCTTTCCTAATTAAAATACTTAAATTATTAACATTAAACAAACTTCTTTTAATAATCATAACAATAATCTATCTTAAATTAATGTTAAATAAATTACCTTTCGATTTCAAAACTTAAAATTAAATTATTACGAATTAAACTTTGATTAAATATTAATTATAACGCTATATATAACAATAACATATCGGCGTAGAAATTGTAATATACAATGACGCAATTTTAAATTATAATATTACTTTAAACGACGCCTCGTATGCTTTATAACATTTAAAATAAAAATAAGCACAACTTAATATAGATTACTTACGAATTAAAATTAATAATTAATGATTAAAGAAAGCTACACACAATGATATAAATATCAATAATGATGACACTATCATTGTTGATGCATCATTCTCGTCAATCCATTCGTATATTGCCTCCAAATGAGTATTCATCCATTGTATGTCCTCTGCAGCCTGATCACGAGCTCTTTCAGCAAAATCAATGGAATCATCCAGAAAG
This sequence comes from Phocides pigmalion okeechobee, assembly GCA_018251015.1. NCBI lineage: Eukaryota > Metazoa > Arthropoda > Insecta > Lepidoptera > Hesperiidae > Phocides > Phocides pigmalion. Next base: position 4,891 of record DWON01002956.1, read on the forward strand.
CTGTTTATTGAGTTCACCCATATTGTAAACTGTAATTAAAAAAAATCAGTAGTTGTCAAAAACTTTGCAACAATCCGCCACCACAATGTACAATGGTATATATTTCAAAGCATGCACTATGAGAGATAAGAAAAATTGAAGTGATTAAAAATATATACCATTGCACATATTAGTACCAACACGTGTTGGTATATAATGTAAAAATTAAATTAGTTGGCTTATTATCAAATTTTGAAAATCTATAATTATGTATTACATTTAGACTAGAAAACAAAGTTTAATACGATAAGCATCTTAAAACTACATGATAAATTTTCAATCATTTATTAATGTTACCTGTTGAAATTGATCAGCAGAGGCTACATTGTCTGCTATGGCAAGAATCATTTCTTCTAGCTTATCAGGACCGCCGTACCTAGAAGTAATATTAAAAAATTGTAACAGACATCTTAATCAAAACAACAAAAAATAGTGTCCATTTTTTTTTTTTTCAAAATATTTTTAAATTTACGATCCAAATGTTAGCTTGCTTCACATAGGGAAAAATGTAGAATGTACATATCATATACATGTACATTTATGTACTTAAATCATTAAGTTATTCAATAGTGGGCATCAGATTTTTTAAGCATAAAGTCCAACTTAACTGCCATAAATGCTTTACATAAACAACACTATTTTGGTGTTGTTTTTGATTATCAACCCATTGTAGACTTAACATTTAACATAAACAACGGGCGACGGTACCTCCCCGGTTGAACTATAGTTCTCCCACTTTTGAAAATATCCCACTTTTGAATAATTAATGAAACATCAATACCGAAGAAATCCGGGATAATTATTGGAATATCAGCATCAAAAGTATACTTACATATCCCGTACTAGCCGCGTATGTCCAGCTAAGAACGCTATAGCATTATTGGTATTTACTTCACTGGCCCCTGCAACTGCTTTGAATATTCTGGACCGCTCTTCTACACTGAATGGCGTATCATTCGAGACTGTGCTCAAAAGGAGACTGAAAAAAATGTTTTATATAAATATCTAATTATGTGTAAACGAAATTAGTAGTACATATCAGTCGACTAGTTACGGAAACAATATTCGTACATATTCACATATAACCAACTCCGTTCATAGCAGGAATCCTACATAAATTTGATATCAAACTCTATTATGAAGTATACCTTTCTTTTAAGATGAGAGAACTATAGTTCGACCGGGGAGGTACCACCGCCGCCCTCATAAACCGCCGTAAAGCATTATTATGTTTTGTTTGGAGAGCTGCGGTTGCCGGCTACATTTTGAAGCGAAGCGACCATCGTAGTCCTCAGGAGTAGTAACGCGTCTACGTTCGAGCTCAGATAGGACTTCACTCTTGCTTGTGGTTGTATGTGGATGTCTATGGGCTGCGACTACTTAACATCAGGTACTTTGCATGCTCGTTTGCTACTCTTCTTACATAAAAAAAAACTACTGTGCGCTGGATTACGAGAGCGGCAATCTCATCTCTGATATTGTCTTTCAATGGCTATGAACTAAATGAACTACTAACGATCTTATAAAATCATTATCCGGGGAGCATCCAAACGATTCCAAAATAACCAAACGCTCGTAAGCTGTTGGTTCTATTTCCAGACGAGTTTCCAGCATTTCCAGAACAGTTTCGTCGCCTTCTCTAACCATAGCGCAGTAGACTGCAGGTCGGAGCTCGTTCGGGATGTTAGGATTTCTGGAAAAAAAGATACATGACACTATCCTATCAATTAATTACATTTATAACGTATATTAGTACCATGCAACATAGAATAAGAAAATCTTCTTAAATGGCTATCAGATTATATACTCTGATTTTTCAAGTTTCAATTCCAAAGATCTCTAATTTTCAAAGTTATATTTCATTTAAAATTTATTTTCAATTGCTAGGATATAAAACTTTGTATAGAAAGGGCTCCAAATTCATTCAATTTTTATTCATTCATCCAAAATCAAAATCATTCATCCAAATTAGGGAATTATATGAATGTTTTTCATGAAAGGTGTTTTAACCAACACATACTTAGTAAAGTGGCTCTCATTCTGATCATTCTCAAGGGTGATACAGTGAGACAATCTTGTTTTTTTATGAATAGGCTCTCATTCTGATAATTCTCAAGTGTAATCCAGTGAGGCTGTCTTGTTTTTTTATGAAAAGGAAATAGAAAATCAATAAGAAATCCATGTGATGGTAAGTGGTGGTAGCTGCCGTTCACAGACAACTGTAACTAAGACACAGAACAGAAATCCTACATCAAGTCTTACTTTATATGTAAGTGAGTTAGCAAAACATTTGTACCGAAACGCAAGTATCGTTTCATGCTAGTAATTGGTATGGTGGTGATTATTTTTATGTACCGTATATTTAAACCTAGCGATAAGGCACGTCTGCCTCCCTGCTCAGCCCGTCGGCTGCCTAATGAAAAGTAATCACCGTTGCCGGCTTTGAAGGAGAGCTCTTTTTGCACCTTTTTTGAAGATACGTATCTAGTCGGTCGATATAGTTTCGATTACTTTGTCAATAGTTAATTGATTAATCATAAAGCTTACTTACACAACATTCCCATCATTGGGGTCGTAAAACCAGTCGACGGCCGCAGCGATGCAAGGTTGGTAGTTCGAGCGACATGCGTGGTCCATGACAAGTCCACGCGTAAGTGATACCATGGCTGGTTCAATAATCAACGGATCTGGGTCGAAACCAATCTCATCCTCAAATGTTCCGATGGTTCTACGTACCATCCTCTGTTTAGAAAATGTAATTTAAATTATACTTCTTCCATACAACAGAAATTACAGATATAAAATTTACTAATCACTACTATTTATTTAAAATTAACATCTCTGAATTTGGGCAGCGTACCCAAGTTATTATTATACAATTATGGCTATACCAAGACGCTAAGCGATATGCATGCCAGCTCTTGGGTTACTGAGTGTAGTACATGTAGGCCTAAAATCTTAAATACATAGAGACCTGTTAGTATAATAGAAACGTTTATATAGTAAAATAAAGCATTTTCATATCGCTACTGAGGAATTTGTTTATTCACCTTTCTGTATGACCTTTTTCGTTGGAATCTATTAACTATTAAAATTTAAATCACGCAGATGGTAATTTTAAATCTCAAATCACCGAAATAGTAAGTGTTGATGCAATTTTGGTAATAACTTCACAATCATTCACTTCTCCGCTTCAAAACCTACCAGATATATATCCGGATCTAAATCTTCATCGTCGTTAACCATAGCCTCCAGGAACTTCTTTAGGAAGCTCATGTTCCTCACGAAAGCTTTCCATACCGCGTACTCTGTTTCATGCTCCATCGATAGCACCACTTGGAATGCTATATCGTAGTCTAATTTACCAGCTCTGGCTAAATTAAGTGCATCATCGACCAGCTGAAATTTAAAGGTTGGAAATATTTTATTTATTGGACTATTAAGCTGGCATATTTTGATTTCAACAATTAAAGTAGACATCGATACAAAAGAATAAGTTCTTTCATATTATTGGTCATATTTTCAATAAGCTACAAATTATTCGCAATTATTTGTATATCCCACTTCTGGGCACGGGTCTTTTCCCAAAATATGGGTATATTTGAAACATACTTTGCCATGTAGTTCCAATGCGTAAACGGTTAGGTACACGTTAATGTCCAATACCGGCCTGTAAGGGACATCTTGGACCAGCTGGAATTCAAATGTTTGAAACTTATTGTGTACATCAATACAGTACTCAACATTTGTCCTATATTTTACTTTACATTTTCCATAAATTTTCTTGAAACTTTATATTAGTTGCAAATATTTTATATTTCTTTTATGAGCACGGTTCTTTATATAGGGATGTTTAGAGCATAACCTACTATGTTTTTTCAATGCATAATGGGTTGGATACGTGTAACCAATACGTTTAATAAATATTTTGAAATCGCCCCCGGGGTTTCGATAAGGTTAATTAAGTACTGCTATTGATCCATAAAAGCCGGGATCAACTCCTTAACATGACTACCAAAATACATTGTTTTCCAGAAGTTTTGTTACTAGAGGTTATTCATTCCATCAGTCATTTTTTAATAGTTAACGATGCATAAAAATCTCAATTTTTGCGTGGTTATTACATTAGTTTTACTTACAGTAGCACGATTTAGAGGATGTATTTCTTCTCTTCTATCTGGATCATTAAGAGCCTCTATGATCCTTTCCCATAAATCACCATCGTAGTTGACACGGTAGTAACCTACAGTAAGGAGAAATCATGTGAATTAGTTAAACAATTAAATATTAAATAAAGGAAGATTTAAAGGCTCTCTGACTCTGTCAAATATATGTTGCTACATCTGTGGGCTAGAATAGTTGTGACATATGTAAGTGAGCCAGGAACCACATTATTCCATAGAAACAGAAATATCTGTAGTAGTCAGAAGAATAATGAAGGTCAAGGACCTTACGCTATATATTTAAAGTAAAATAACATTAACAAGTGGGAGAATTTTAATTACACTATAGATACCACTGCCATCCTCAAAATCTGTCATAAAGCAACTTTTGTATTTTGATTGAAAAGGTGTAAGGGCGAATATACTTACAAGGAAGGCGATGATCTTAGTCTTCAGGAGAAGCTACACATGTGAACGATTTTGGATCAGTCATGTTTGAGATAGCATGGGGATGGTCATGGGCTGCAGTGACTACTTAATACCTGGTGGTATTCGCGCTGATTTGCTACTCTTCAAACATAAAAAAATGTTTACCTTGACCCTGAATATTAAACAAAACCCAGTCTTCTTCGTCGAGTGGCATATTGATTGTTGTTGTTACGTCCATAACCATCAAAGGATGAACGAAGTCGAAATTTGGGTTTACACTACTCGTATACGTTATCGGGATCAGAAAATTCCCGCGAGGATTTCCAACAAAGGAAAAGTGTTCCTGCAAGAGAAGAGTCAAAATTCATCCTTGACATCTAACGTGTGATGTATCTAACCAGATTGATCTGACACGCAGAGAATTTCAGGTCTATTCCTGAGGCTATGTATGGTTCCTCATATATAAGTGAGCTGGTAACCTTTCTACCCAACAACTTTTCTTTTTCTGACTATCCCTAAATATAGACTATGTAAGGTAACCAAATCATTCATGGTAAACTGTGTTCGCTGCTACAATTAAATACCAGAACATATCACACATCGATCACAAAAGAAGTTTAAATTGATTATTGAACGAACATTGTGTAAAAAGGCGTATATTAAAATCAATGATTATTTAAATGATAAACTCATATTATCCGAAATGACTCCAGCTCCAGTTGCTCCTATAATTTAAGTTATTATTTGTAAATTACATTTTCAATGATGGAAAAGATGTGTGTTTTGGAGTTTCTTTGCCAGACTCTCCTCCAAAACGAAACACCTTAAGAGTCGGTGGTAGTTTATTGACGTTCTAAAAGAATTGGGTAAATAATCTGCTTTGAATAAAAATGTTTTGATTTTAATTTGATTTTGACACAAAGCAAAAATTGATTCTCGTTAATCAATGACGTGGTAGTTATACCATATAAAATAATTATTTTATGTTTGCCTTTTGTGACGTTAGATTTCACGAGTATATTTTTATTATTTCCTAACAGATAAAATCGAGACAAACAGATAGCGATAATAATTTTACTTCTAATCGCATTGGTGAAGAATTTGTTAAATGTCAACTGTGAATTTTATCTCATTTTTTGTCAAGTGATACCCGCGTCATGTTATCAATATTAATCTAATCTGCAACAATAGTTATCCTTTTAATAGAGTATTTTGTAACAAATAATTCATCATAATCCTAAAGTATCTACTATTAGTAATGCATCAAAGGGAACAGATAAAGTAATACACTTAATATGGATGGATATACTTTAGTCGGATATTTTTATGAGATGTCAAGTGATTTTTGCCGAAAATGAACATTAGCAAGTGATTATAAATAGAATTGTCCCACTTGAAGACGAAGAGACAAATACGTTTCTACTAGCAATTAATACTTTGACTGCAGCGCTCATATGTGTGTATATTGGATCGGGTCAGCGATGCGAGAGGAGGAACTAAACTGGAGCTTATTTCTCTAGACTGAATATGCGCCGAAAATACACGGAAATTTGTATTTTTTACCATCTACGAATATACAGACCTAATGTCTAGTAGCGCTGACTTAAATACAGTACTTTTGTTCGTCCGTAAACCATATAGATTTTTATGTAAAACACAGGTATGTACAAGCCGAAAGCGCATTGCGCCATGCAATACTCAACAGTGTCGTAAACCTCCGCGACAGCGTTAAGAGGGTCGCCTCATACATTCCATTGCTTTATACTACATATAAGTGTGGACACATCGTCTTCCCGAACAAAACAGGCTCAAATAGTAGAGCTATGAATCAAAAAATTCAAAGATAGTTTTGTATCCCTACCTGAGTCAAAAGTAAGCCACCTTGTCGAAGCCCCACATGAATCAGTGGATATCCACTACCTGTAACATACGGTTCTAAGAACTCAGCGATGTCTTCCACCATTTCGTTGCCATTGAACAACCACTCACTGTTGATTGCGTCATATAGGTTCAAAGAGTTTACCGATTGCAGACCCCTGAAATTTTTTTTATATAATTGTATAAATTAGTCCTAAATCGTTTTCGGTAAATAGACTGGGATATATTTAACAGCGTGAGTAAAATGGTCGTCCGAATTTTGTCGCGGTTCTAACGCATAAGACTCGAGGTATCCCTCTATCTTGCTAACTCTCCAACATAATCTCTCCTCATATCCAACTCTCCAACATAATTCTCTAACATAATTTCCAAGGAATCTATTGTCTTCAGTTATATGCTCCGTGGTGAAATGGCGGAATGTCGTCTATTGACAAAATGTGAGTTGGGCTGTGCTGCCTTTCTCTCGATTCAAGGAGACTTAATGAAAGAGCTATTGAATTGCTAGGCGACTATTAAACACCCTATTAGTATATAATTAGTATACAATATATTGCACAATATATTGCTCGTATTTTCAAGTGATTTGTATACATAGTAGACGATGAACAAAGTAAAACAAAGCCAAGGGCAGTCAGGAGTTAGATGCGTGTTATAGACGGTAAATTTAGCAGTCGGTCGCTTTTATCATATATAACAGTCGGTAAAATGTCCGGAGATAAGGTCGGTTGGAATCATTAACCGATGGGGCAGAAAGATCCTCGATTGCCGACCACGTTAGGCAAAAAGAGCACGGGGCGTCCCCCAACCAGGTGGACCGACGACCTGATAAGGATAGCGGGTAACCGCTGAATGCAGAGGGCAGAGAACTGGTCTGAGTGGCAGCATTAGGGAAAGGCCTATGTCTAGCAGTAGAGCGTAAAGGCTGAAAAATGAATGGATGGATGGATGGAGAATCATCAGAGGGGTAGACGACTTTTCCGTAATTCCGTCAATATATACAGGAATAGTCTGGAAGAATATGCTGTAAGCCGCCCTAAGTTGTGGAGAAATATCCATATCCAATAGTGGAGCATAAAATGGGTGCAGTCATGATGTTAACAATATTATTTGCATCCCACTACAGACGGTACTCAACTATTCACTATTTAAATTAAAATGTTTTATTCAGATTTATGATTGTCAAAGGCACGCTTTCATACCGGGAAACGGTATAACTGTGTGATATTTCATTTGTTGTCGAAAAGAGACATATTTTAAAAACAAATTGTGTTTAACATTATTTCGAGTATATCCTTTATTTTAGTTAGGATAGAAACGATGATGATTTCAATGACGTTGAAGTTTATTTAATTTTTTTTTAAGAATGCAAACCACCTGATGCCAAGTAGTTGCAACCCATAGACATCCACGCACAACCACAAACATTACCGAAATGCTATCTAAGCTCGAACGTAGATGCATTGCTACTCCTAAGGACTAAGATGTTCGCCTCGCTTCAAAGTGTAGCCAGTATACGCACCTCTCCAAACCGAAACAAAAGTGATGCTTTACAGCGGATTATGAGGGCGGTGGAGGTACCACCACGGTCGAACTATAGTTCTCCTACTTCTCAAAAAAGTTGAAAAAATGGGATACCACTTACCTGCTGCTAAGCAAAGCTCTTGCTCCAGATTGTATAAAGTCCTGGTCATCATCGCTCAATAGCAATCTTAACATACGCATTATCGTTGGTGCCTTGTACGTGATCAGGCCGTTCATAATACTTCTGATGTCATTTTCTTCGAACACGTCGTCATCTAGCTCCATTGGTTGAGCGTTGCTGTAGGCATCACGAAGTAGACTTTCTTGGATGATGTCAGACGTGAATATGGTATTCACATCGATAAGGCTGACGTCGTTCCCTTGAGGATTGTCTTGGAACTGCAAGGAAGAGTATACAATTTTAATTTGTTCAGGGTATATGAGTAGTATAAGTAGTAAGAGTAGGGTGTATGAGTATATATATGTAGGCAATTTAAAGAATTCGTACTTACTTCATAGGAAATACAATGACCAAGTACTGATATATCTTAAAGAAGTTCAGAATAATTGTTGACAATTATTTTGGATTTTTAAGGTAAATTATTTAAAACATAGTCTTTTGTAGGTAATTTTAAAGATATCAAATATAGAAGAGAGACTAATAAACTAAACAGTATTTATATTATTTTAAGTATAACGGATTGGGTGTGGGCTACAGTGATGTCTTAACATCGGATTGCCTACACAATCGTTTGTTGCTCGTCTAACATAAAAACTTAAGTTCTCTTTATGTTAGTATGTGAACGTCTACTTTTCAAATAAAATAGTATCTCTTGATACATATAACTTACCATTCTCAGCATTTCAAACCCAGTATATTTAGCAAGGCCAGTAATGACCCATTGATGACGGAAGTTTTCTGGGAATATAACGTATCCAAACCACTGCCTAGCCATAGCCTCTGCGATAGTTGATAACGCCGTCGTCCTTTGCCTTACAGAATGTGTTCCCTCCATAAGCATGTATGGCTCCCTGTAATTAATTAGATAGTTCATCTAAGCGTATACGATTTATAACTAATATCATCGCAGAATTTATACTTTTTACTACATAACGGGTACTCATGATTAACGCTTTTTTAATTGAAGTTGGACAGTTGTGTGGTCACGGCTAAGCATTAGCGTTTAGTCATGACCACGAATCATGTAACTAGTTTGAAATATCGGTAATTAAAAAAGCGTTAATCGTGAGTACCCGTTATGTAGTATAATGCATCTGATGATAATTCGTAATTATCGTCCAAAGATATCTGTTATCTGTAATCTTGTGTTTATAAAGAACTTTTGTATTTCAGTTGATTAGCGATTAGCCTACTCAACATACAAGTGAGGTGACTATCTCAGCCGTCAGGAATAGCTACGCATTTACATACGACGTACGCGGGAATTTAGTCCTGTTTGTGGTTAGACGTGATTGTCCATGGGATGCAGAGACCATTTAATAAGACGACGCATAGAAAGTGGTAAAACAGTTTAGCCGGGGAGGTACCACTGCTGTTAACATCTGCCGTAAAGCAAGCCTTATTTCCGTTTGAGAGGTGCACTTGTATTTGTCAGACTAGACTTTAGTTTTGATTTTGGACGTAGATCTCTATGGGCTACACGTTTATGCTATTTAAACATCAGATGGCTTAAACATATATGTAAATCGTCTTTCGCCTATAGATAATTCTTATTCTTTGTATTTTTGTATTTTTTTCTCATTTTTAAATAATTTAATTTCCATTGCACTAACGCATTAGGTACCTGTAATGCTAAATAGGTAGCAACCTGTAATGCTAGATGTAAGGTTTTTATAAAGAAATAAATAAATATCCGTGGGTACGGAAGCGGATATCCGAGACATCTCAAACAGACATAAAGTAATAATACATAGTCACTAAATAACAGCCACTTACCATATACAAACTGTTGACAACGCGTACCAATCCCTATGAACATCTGGAAGAGCAAATATATGCATTCGTCCATCTTGGTCACGTATAATTTCCGCATAGGGTTTATTCGTCCATTCGTTCAACTGTGTGAAGAAGAAGTTGATGGCCACAGCCGCTTGAGCGTCCTGGTTTGCTACACCCGGACGTGCATACAATAGCACGTTTGCGATTGGTATGTTGATGTTGTTTAGGTTATGCGCCACCATACCCCAGACGTGCATCGGTCCTTGGAGAGGTCTGAATTGATTTCTGAGTAACATAATTTAACAAATTAAAAACGTAGCTTCACTTCTTGTAAGCTTCATATTTTATTATCGTAATATGATATGATATAGATGAAATTTCTACATAGTATAAAACAAAGTTGCTTCACGCCGTTTGTACGTTTAGATCTTTCAAATTACGCAACAGATTTTAATACAATTTTCATCAAGAGAGAGAAACAAATTAAAAACACTAAAACAGGTCTTGGAAGCTTAAAATTTTATTATCGTGATATGATATAATATAGACGAAATCTCTACATAGTATAAAATAAACTTGCTGCCCATCATGTGTATTCTTAAATCTGTCAAACTATGCAACTAATTTCAATGTAGTTTTCATCAATAGTCAGAGAGATTCAGAGGATGGATTTTAAGTTTTAAGGACCTACAGATTATGGTTGAGTATGTGAAATGTGAAATGAATCGCTTGTTGAAATAAAATTTGATATTGTCCGTTACTTTGCTTATGTGCATGAACGCCTTTCTAATCAGAGGCGAATTTATATAAAGATTAAATCTATATTATCGTAAATAATCTAAAACATATTGCATTCTAAGTGCATGAAGTGGTGTATCTAGTGACCAATAGATGGCGCATTTTTCAGAAATGTACCCTATACGATATTTCTATATGAGACGTGCAGTATACACAAAATAGTTCAACATTATATTTACTCGCTTCTAGTTACCTTAATGTCAAATAAGCTTATTTAAACTAGATAAATATTGCACGAACTTCCTTTTAGAACAATTCATTATTTTTGTTGTAACAAACAAGGTATCGAATCTATAAATATTATAAAACAAAGCCATCTGTCGCATCTGTTCACGATAAACTCGAAAGTACTGGATGGATTTTCTTACATTTTTCTACAACAGGTAAAATAATTCCTAAGGAAGGTTTTGGTGCATAATAAGTTAAGTTTTTTTTTTGTAAATAGTGCGAGAAATTAAATAATTACTGGATGCATGAATGCGTAGGTTATTTGTTATTGTGAAAATGTATAAAATAAACGCGGACGAAGTCGCGGGCTCAGCTAGTGTTTAATAAGTGAATAATAATTAAAGAAGAATTGATAAAAAACTATAAATATTAAACTTACTGGCTGTTATCTTCAAACATCGAGTTGGAAACCATTTGGGTGAATGGCATGTCATTGAAAGTAAACGACACAGTTGATAGTTCGTTGGGCTCATCGATGCATGGAAAAACTCGTCTGGCATTTGTCGGGTGCAAGTTCATTGCTATGTAGTTCCTGAAACATAAATGTCATCAATTTATGAAGCTGGTATTACAGAAGAGACGACGGCCGATGACGTATACGCAGCACGCCTTCTGTATATTTGCACACTATGACACACTGTGTCACTTTTGTGTGCCTATATTAAATTCCGGTGTAGCATTTGTGTAGAAAAGCGACCACATGTTGCTACTTAAATGGTTGTAAGATGTTCTGCCGCTTTCCGTCGAGTGCTCGAAGCCAAATCGGGAGGTTATGAAGGTGGATATCTTAAGAATATCAAATCGGTTGAGATATATCGAAATAAACTCCTGAATATGACAGACGTTTATCCTTTGACGCGATGTATTTAGCGACTGTTAGCGATAACAAACTTGGTAATTATTAGAATGTTATTTACTATTTTACTTATTTCATTTTACTAAGCCTAAATATTTAGTAATTGATATATGGTATCATATAATATTTTATATTTAAGGTTAAATTGATGGTCAGACTAGCATGATACCTAATATAGTAAGCGATACACACGTGTCGTAATAAAAGCCGTGCTTGTATTAAAATACTTAAATAATATAAATTAATTACACGTTATTGAAGTTTGAGGTAAAAAGTCCTCGGCCATCATTGCGTAGCGGCGCACTATACGTTATAATGACAACGTATAAAGATCCTTGAAGAGCTGGCTCTATTTCTAGTATTCCATCATCTACAAAGAAATCGTTGGGCACTGCGTTGATGTCTGAAAATATTCCCACTTCGACTTGTTCTATGTTTAAGTCTTCACAGTGGAACATTAACGGGTCTTCTCTTGTTGCCGCATCTACTTGCACTGTAAGGACTGCTCGTCCGCGAAAATTTCCACCATCTGCCGTGATTTCAACTGCATATTGCGTCACTTCCTGTCCTGGGCGTACTTGTCTTACTTTAGTTCTAGGAGAAACTTCTGTTCCATTACCCTCTTCCGCTGTTTCGTCAATGTTACCTGATCCATCTTCTTGTACACTAATCGATACAGGTAATTCCAAATCTTTAACTGTAGTAGTTTCAGCTATAATAGTTTGTTTTGTATCATTGACAAGCAAATCAGTTGTAAGGTCAGTATCTAATGCGCTCGGCACATTTGTGATAGGCAACGAATTGGTAATGACAATCAATGTTAAGTATAAGAAGGGCACACACTTCCACTTAAACTTCAACCGGGCCATCTTTAATTGCAAAATGGCCGGCTTATTTCAACACCTGTACTTTCCATGCGATCGCTTCGCAATGCGTCCTGACGGGTAATAGGTCGATAGATACAACAGAAAAAAGATGAGATAGGCGGCATGCCGATAATGTCAACGGTTAAAGACATGATAACACTTACTATACTTCAATTACATCCGTCGTCTTGCTTTATAGTGAGATGATCACAACTATATTTTTTAGAAGGAATTCTTTTTTTGTTGCTAACTTAAAATAAAGTCCAGTTAACTAATGTTTTATCCGTAAAGTTAAGGAATGGTATAAGTTTCTTTCTCTCAAGTTATGTTTCAATACTCAAGAGTTTAAATAGTAGATTATTATTCTTGCTAGATTTTTTTTTGATTCTCTAAGTCAACGTATACGAAAATTATGCATAAAATGAATGATTATGATATAATATACAATACAATATTAATATTTGCAACGGTTGCCTTAAATAGTTTTATTAGGTCTGATGTAGCAGATATCGAAATGGGTAAAAGTGCGAATTTTGGTTTTTTATAAGGTCTTTAAATAACAACAACACTATTATTTATGAATTACTTAAATACTCTTATCGAATTAAATAAAAATCGTCTTTTTGTCAAAATGTGTTCCTTCGTCATGAACGCATACATTTTTCCTACAATGGAAGTAGCAAATGAACATGCAATCCAGCAGTAGCTACTCCTGAGGGTTAAGATGTTTGCCTTATGTGAAAGTCATCAAACATACATTTTTTACCAAAATCCAATAATTGCTTCATCCTAGAATTGGGTGCGGCGATGGTAATTACCACATCCAATCGAGCAAATGCTATTGCTATGCAGGTTATTGACCTATTTCCAAATTTGGTATCCCAATCATTGATTGATCGGAACAGATTAAAATATCCCGAACAAATGGGAAATCTCAAGTTGACAAGTTGGCAATACCAGCCTTGAGTCATATTCAATGTTACACGCATATTAATGATAAAACAATACACATAATAATTGGATATGTACCAAATATCTTGGATGTTGATTCAGTGAAGGGATTATCGATACTTTTAAACATCCAACAGCATACGTTTCAGTATTGCATCAATGTGTTCACGACCTAATTTTAAGAGCAGTTCACTTATCGTTTTCTACACATTCCTTTTTTTCTGATTGACACTATCTTAAGTACTGAACGTAAGAATAGTTACAGAACTCGATTTTGTCGTACAGTAACCGTTCAATTGAAATTATTTGAAATATGGAAGGGTCTATGTTCTCCTTTTAGTCATGCGAGTAATGTGTCAATGCCTCTACACGCATAGCCATTAGGATTCCCTTTGTCGAATATTTAGACATTTCTTGTGTCGTGAATGCTACGAACATACACAAAGACAAATATACAAAATTGAGTTAAATTAAAGGTGGGAGAACTATAGTATCGACCGGGAAGGTACCGTCGCCGTCTTCATCTTCCGCCGTAAAGCATTACTTGTGTTTCGGTTGGAGAGCTTGCCAACCGTCTTACTCCTCAGGAGTAGCAATGTTCACGTTCAAG
>DWON01002957.1:0-19185 GCA_018251015.1 Phocides pigmalion okeechobee
ACGGCGGGTTATGAGGGTGGCGGTGGTACCGCCCCGGGCGAGCTCTAACGATTCAACCACCTTTAAAATGATATGAAATTCCATAGAGCATAATGCGAAGTGTGAACGGGGCCTTAAATCTTGAGCTTCGTGCGGTACTCATATAGTACCTACGAAGACATTGACCTATATTACGGCGAAGTATTCCCCTTTGCTCATTTTCCTACTTTTTCATTACTATTATAGTGATGTACGGTACTAATACGCGATAGTGCTTTCGTAACCTTGAACTGCCATATATTTTTGTTATGATTGTAGACGCAGATGTACAAATGTTATGTTTTATAAGCAATAGCGTAAACAGATTGGAGTTATATACGCACATGAAATGTGTTTAAGATTCCGAATAATAAATTTGTGATGTTGGTAATCATAATATATTGATTGGATGATATTTAATTGACTATTGATTGATAATGATTTTACATTGCGCTTTTGTCGTTCATTAAGTGTATGTATTATACCTTACAAGGGAATAAAATATTTGAATTTGAAGTTGAATGTTAGTAGTGATCTCATATTGTTTGATAACATGAAGTATATAACATGAAAAAGATTGATGATATAGGTAATTATCTCACTATTGATTAATTATGTTGGTAATAATTTGATAGTTGGTTGATGATGTTGGTAATAATCTCGTCATTGGTGGATGATGGTGATAATTATCTCATAATTTGAAAGTAAAATTTATCATCATTATGAACATCTTAAAACTAATTGTAATAAAAACCTAACCTAAACAATCTAAAGGGAGTCCTTGCCCATGCGGCATGGTTCCATCTCATAATTAGTTGATGATATAGGTAATAATCTTATTGATTGGTAATGTTGTTCATATCCTCATAATTGGTAGACAATCATCTGATAGTTGGTTGATGATATGGATAATTATTTATTGATTGATTGATGATGCTGGTAATAATTTGATTATTGGATGATGATATCGGTACTAATTCCATTACTGATGGATGATAGGTATAATAATCTGATGATCACAGTTAGTCTGAGTAGAAAGTAAAACTCAAAATAAACATCGACATTTTAAAATAGTTTTTGCGTGATGCGTTTTGAAATATTTAATTCACAGATCACTCAGTTTCTATAAAATTAACTAAATCATTGATATTTCACCAAAAAAGTAGATTCAGATAAAACTTAGAGAGCGTTTGTCGGTATTTCTCGGACCCCAAATTTATCGAATCCCTATCAAGGGTCTACTTTGAGAACTACGACCAATTTGTTGGAATCCCGCGGGGCTGAATATTTGAGGATGACACATCGAGGTCCGACCGTACAAATAGCCTGATACTTTATTTTTTTAGAATAATACAAATGATTTCTACGAACATTTGTAACTAACTTTAGAAAAAGGTGGGCGAACTCTAGATCGACCGGGGATGTACCACCGCTGCTCTCATAATCCACTGTAAAGTATTACTTGTGGTTCGGTTGGAGAGACGCAGCTACAATTTTAAGCGAGACGACCATCTTAGTCCTTAGGAGTAGCAACGCATCTACGTTCGAGCCCAGACAGGATTTCAGTCGTGTTTGTGGTTGTACGTGGTTGTCTGTGGGCTATGATTAGTTAACATCAGGTGTTTTGCTACTCTTCTTACATAAAAACCTTACATGAAAAATTTAAATTTTATCTTAAATTTATTCTGTAAAAGATCTTCTCTTTTTGTAACAAACTTATAATGCAGCGTACATTCCTTCCGAGATTATTGGCTTTTTTTAATGTTGCTATTATATTTAGAAAAAGGATGTTTGTCAATTTACGCAGTGTAGGGTTCCGTAATTAAAATAAAGTAACCAATTATTTTAAAAAATACACAAAATATATTTATCTTACTCAAACTAATTTCTAGTGAGGATGTTTTTTAAGATCGTTACTACATTTTTCTGAATATTTCCCACAACATAGTTTAAAAGTTAGAGTAAATAAGATAAAAGTTTTACGATTTACAGATTATTCTTACCCGAACTAATTTCTGGTGTACATGTTTTAGGATCGTCTATTACATTTTTCTTAATATTTTCACAACATAGTTGAAAGTTAGAGAAGATAGCATAAAAAATTCTTGATTTAAGAAATAAATACCCGCAAACATTTTAATTATAAAAATAATGTAAAGTCTATTTAGTAATTTAGTAGCATTAATTTCTAGTTTAGTTATTTTTTTGTGTATTCAATTATTGTCACTTTTAATTATAACCTTTCTAAATAATTTATTAATGGTAAATAATTATATAGACGTTCAAAAACCTCTATACCACTTAACAAATTTTGTCCGTATAGAGCTAGTCAGAAGTAAAAATGCTGCAACATACAAAAATGGACTAACAGACGGCATAACGGATAGACAGATCTGTCGAAATTGACATGGGGCTCATAAAAAAGGTGCAAAGAGAGCTTTCCCTTATAGTCGGTGATGCATTAGCGACTAGTATCGTTCGTAGTGACCTGATAGAAAGGTATCATACATTGAAGTCGTATTTATTTAAGTAGGTTAATAAAAGAATCATAAGTTTTCCTTTTTAATTTGGTTGCGGAACCTTAAAAAAGTTAACCAGCACTAGCTACATCTGTTATAAACACCGCACAGTCTCCCTCGATATTCTTTCCAGCTTCGTCACCATAAAAACTGTATGTTTGCCTTTGAGTAAAGTTAAGAAGCCAATAAATATTCCAGTTATTTATATTGTTCTTCGTCGTGCCACTTGCGTAGCTATTGTACTACGCCGTAGAGTTTCGTAGCTCTTGGTCTACGAAAGTTATCGCTTGATGCAATAAAAAGTATCGTTTTGCTTTGAAGTATTTTCACATTTATGTAAATTGAAAGATTTCAATGATCGATGCTGCCGATGAAAAGAGGGCTGGTGAAATCTCGCACAGAGAATAACGTTCACTATTCGGCGCGGGCATGCGGTTAGCATTATTGACATACCGCATGGACGCAGACTCCCTGTAGATTGTTTAGGTTTTATTGTAATTAGTTGTAGGGTATTTAACCTTATATTTCATTTAATTGAAATAGTTATTATTTTGTGGTATCAAAAGTTAATATGGCTTAAGGAATTAATTACAGCTTTAATAAACAAAACATACTGTATCAATCCGGTAGAATTTCTAAAAATAATATTATATTAATGTCGGTCTTAAAATATATAATCCCTGAAAAGGTTCTATAAAGGGTTAAGCCCTTGCGCTCGTCAATAAAGCATTTCATTGGTTCACTGATTCGGAATTAATTTTAGGGTTAATATCTTAGTTATTTTAACATATAGGGTTAAGTTTTTTCATGATTATGATATGTTATTAATGTGAAAAGGTTTAGGATAGGATTAGGATATTTAGGTTAGGTGGTTTAGCCTTAGTGGTTAATATTCCGGTCTCTCACATGGAAGGTTCAGGCTTCATATCCATAGCACACATCGATTTTCCGAATTTATGTGCATATTAAATAAGTGATGTTTTACAAGGGGTAAAATTATATTACGACTGGCAAGAGAGATTTAAAGCTGGGAGAACTGTAGTTCAAGCGGGGAAATACCACTGCCGCCTTCATAATCCTCCGTAAAGCATTACATGTCCTTTGGTTGGAGAGGGGCGGTTACCGGCTACACTTTGAAGCAAGGCGACCATCTTGGTCCTCAGGAGTAGCAACGTATCTGCATTCGAGCTCAGATAGGATTTCGGTCGTATTAGTGGTTGTACGTGGATGTCTATGGGATATGACTACTTAACATTAGGTGATTTGCATGCTTGTTTGCTACTTTTATCACATTAATTAAATCATAATCCACTATGCTAAGTGCATGTATCTAACTAAATATGTGTTGATTGTCCTTGCCTCATACAAAACTACTAGCGTAAGTACTCTCTTTACATTTAGGCTATTACTGTAATTAGTATCAAGTTTTTCATTGTTGTAGTAATTAACATGTAAGTAAATAGAGAAAGTAAGTGAAAGAGTAAGAAACGGGCATGCAGGCCACCTGGTGTTAAGTGGTCACTGCAGCCCATGGAAAATCACGTCCAATCTCAAATAGAACAGAAGTTCTATTTAAGGATGGACGCGGATGCATTCTTACTCTTGAGGACTAAGATGGTCGCCTCCAATAATGTGTATCTGAGTTGAGTCAGTATTCCATTAAGCATGCGATATATTTCAGAAAATGTAGTGGTATAATTACTATTAAAAAAATTAGCATACACATTTGAAAAAATGAAAATTATAAAAAATATACTTTGTCTATTTGCATTGTGTCATTATTGTATTAAAATATTGATTGACTACGTTGTTATATCGTGTGCGGTATACAAGTGCTGGCGAGTACTGACGTGCGAGTGGTTGGGCTCCCGCCACGGGTACGTGGACTTGACGTGGTGCAGCGGGTCGGCGGCGGCGTGGCGCCGGCGCCCGTACAGCGCGATGCCCTCGCGCACCGCCTCCGACGCGTACGGCACGATGCTGTAGTTCCACACGTCCGCGAACCACGCCTGCGAACGCACACGCGTTATAATGTTGCTTAAAACTTTCACTGCGGCATTTGTATATTATGTAAAGTTATCGTTGCGGGAGGCGGCACTAAACTGGAGTTGTTTTTCTAGACGGGAGATGCGTCGGCCGTGTAGCATCTACGAATACACAGTCGATGTGTCCATCTGCGGTGTGGTAGCGCCGACATTAAGACCCAATTGTGTCTACCCGTAATCCCTTTTAATTTGTATGACCACAACATTTGTGTAAGCCGCATTCACTTTACGTAAAGATAAACAAAACTGCTGTGTTTTTCTTTGTGTAACGGTCATGCGGCTTCCACACAGCCGTTGTGTTCATATAAATATGCACTACTTACGGTCGAGCACAAGTGTAGTGTTTATGCAGGCGCTACAAGACTGCGACCGTACATAACGGCTATGTATTTGTAGACCGTACTTCCTAATTTTCACTTCTTAGGTTATTACTTATTAGCAACATCCAGTAGTGATATTATTATGACCTATGACGTAGTTAAATTCCAATATTTACGTTTTAACTTCTAGCATTGTTTACTTACACACTTACAGTTGTAACTTTAAATCTTATGTTGTTAAACTTCCAGTTAAAATTTAAACATGTCTATATTCCACTTCTTACTATAGACTAATTTTGTCTACGCTTACATATTTTTATATTTCTTATCCTAATTCTGTTTATACTATATTTTTCGAACTGTGTAATTTTTGAATAAAATATGTAATTTATTTAAAATTTAATAATCATGTGTAACGTCACAAAAAGGACAGAAACTAAATGTATTGGGTAATGAAAATCAATAAGGGTTCTTCATTGGTAAAATACAAAAAATTCGCACACACATTTGAAACAATGAAAACAATAAAAAAATACACTTTGTCCATTTGTACAGTTACGTTGTGTAATAAATGTAGTGACGCTCCTTCTACTCTATTAAATACTAATGTGTTCGTTAACAATAAATCTGAAGTTAACAGGCACAATGTAATTACATTCATAATGAACAATTGTCGCACATTGACATTCAAGGCTGGCCGAACAGACAAATATTTCTAATTGTAACCTAAACTACTGAGTGGTCAAAGTGAGATCACGTTACCTATTTATAAATAGGTCCTCGTTTAACGAACAGTGTCATTCTACCCACGTTCTGAACGATCTTCTACGTTCGATATCAAAGAATACAGACGCCATTAAGAGGTATCAATTTGGACTTTATTAGCTTTGAAAATTGCCTAAAGAAGCAGTTTAAACTTTTATCAGTTTAACTTTTGCCATTTGTACATATGTATATAGTCCCGTTCATGTAATATACGGAACGGTCATAAAGTTTGACGTGACTTACCTGACTAGCTTCCAGGTCCATGGGGCAGGCGAGGAAGAGGCGCGGGCCGACGGTGACGTCACTGGAGGAGTGCGCCTCCAGGAAGGCGTTGAGCGCCGCCCACACGCCGGGCAGCCACTCCAGCACCGCCGCCAGCGCCGCCTCGCGCCGCCCCAGCCGCAGCTCCAGCGAGAACAGCTTGCGCCGCAGATACCTGACACACAACGACTCTCTAACAAATGTACTAACGAAGTGTCTGACACACAACGCTCTAACAATCATAATAACGCAGTGCCTGACACACAACAATTCTCAAAAAATACATACTGATGAGGCACACAACGAATTTGTAACAAACTTACTAACGAAGCGTCTGATATACAAGAACTCTCTAACAAATATACTAACGACGTGCCTGACATACGACAATTTTCTTTTGTAACAAATCCCACTGTTTGAATATATCTTTACAAGTCCAAAGCAAGATCAACTCTATCTATCTTTGTAGAAAGTTTAATAAGGTTTTATTATTTTTTAATAAATAAGTCATTAATAGACAACATCCCTGACAGGCCACTCAACATCCGTAAGTCGCTAACAAACACAAACAAATAAAGAACAATTTACTCTCTGTATAACAAACAAACAATGGAAGTAAACAGTGAGTCGCAGATACTTGATAAACAACAACTTTATCGCCAACAAGCACACGAACAAACAAACGAAAAAGATCGTGCATCGCAAATACCTGGCACATACAACTCTCTTACCAACAAACAAACACTGGTACCAGAAGAGTTTGCGCAACAGGCACAAAATGAAATACGTGTATAAACTCAGATAAATAAAATATGTTTTCTTTGCACTATATGATATCGTATTTCCTATTGATATTCAAATCATAATACCAGTTACTCACAAAATGAAGAACGGTTTCTCTTTCCCTTTAGCACATTCACGCACACTCATATTTTTTATTGAATAACACTTATACGCCTTTTCACTGAATAATAGTGTAACTCACCGAGCCAAGAATCCCTTGACGGGCTCCATGTGGTTGGCGGTGAGCAGCCACCTGAAGTTGTGGTGCAGCTGGAGGTTCGTCGTGTTGCACGTCGCTTGGGACATTGTGCCTGTTGAGACGTTATTATCGTTTAATATTATGCTTATTTCTCCTTCTATATATTTTATGCTATCGCTTATTACGTTTCAATACTTTTAACCGAAGTTGGGTATCTTAAATGTAGGCAGACGACAAGAAATAGTTATTTTGCAGTGTTTATTCTGAGAAGTGCTCGGTTTGCGTCAAATGCTTAATTTGCGTCAAATCATTTCATCCTTATGAATTAGGTGATCCCGATGCCTAAGCATGCTATAATTCGTATAATTTGTGAACGACAAGTACAGAAAATAGAATTGAGTCTTTCCTTGTTATTGTACCTTCTACTGATCCTATTAATAGTTGTTTCTCAATGCGGCTTTTTTATAATCACAGTTATGTCAGCCTGTTATCCTGGAGAAAATGTTGGCAAAAACGTCTCTCAGCGCTCAAGTATTTTTATAACTATATAACTTTTATGGCACATCTATTATGGAAATGGTACTGGATCCTGTCCACTGGTCCACTGGACTTTCTTAATGGAATTTACCGATGATCCCAGCGCTGAAGCCGGAGACGGTCAAGGACGAGTAAACAGAAAACAATAGTTTGTTCCAGTACCTTTTATGGCACACCTATTACGGAAATGGTACTGATCCTGTCGATTGGTCCACTATATTTTCTTAACGGAACTTACCGATGATGACGGGCATGTTCCTGTTGTCGGGGGGCAGCAGGCCGGCGAAGGCGTCCCCCAGCGCGGAGGCGTGCTGCAGGTTGTCGAGCACGAGCACGGAGGGCAGCGCGGCCTCCTCGCCCGCGGCCGCCGCGCTGCACTGCTCCGCCGTGTTGGCGAGGTACGCGCGCAGCTCGTTGCACGACTTGCGGTCCACGCTGCACAGCATCCGCGACAATAAGTATTATCGTATCTTTTAAAATAAGGTAGATACAAAGGTGGGTTCGACGGGGGAAGTATCTTCGCCGCAAAGCATTACTTGTGCTTCGGTTGTAGAGGTGCGGATGCCGACTACACTATAAAGCGAGGCGACCATCTTGGTAGTTGCAAATCAATTTGAGCAAGATAAATAAAATATTATTCATGCACTCGAAATTAAAATGGGTGAAATTTAATATATTTAAAATAGGAAATTAGTAACTTGGGTAATTTTTAAATATTTTACATGATAAACTTAATACCAATATATGCAAATATATGATACTTTAATTAACGTTAATAACAATTATTTAACACATAAATTCACTGTGAGTAATAAACTTCAAACAATATTGAATTTTGCGTACCTCCCACTTTTTGCTCTGGTACTATCTACCCTCCGCTCCAGCACTTATACTCATTTCAGCTGATATCAAATCATTCGTATGGACGTTACAATATCAGCAAGTAAGGTACTCACTTGAAGGTAGCCACGGCTTCGGCAGGATTCCCGCGGCGCTGCGTCCGCTGCACGTAGAACTCGGCGAGCTTGGCCGCCAGGTACGACTTGCCGGTGCCGCTCGGCCCGCACAGGATCACCCGCCGGTGCTCCGTTAGCAGTGACACGTATCTGAACGGAACAGTTACGATATAATCATCGAGTTGTCTTTACCATTGCTGGGTAATAGTCACCTCTCAGAAAGAGAAGGCTTTTCATTTATGTGAGAAGAGTAGCAAACAAACATGCAAACCACCTGATGTTAAGTAGTTGCAGATAATATACATCCACGTTCAAGCATAATCACGACGGATATCGTATCTGAGCGCGAACGTAGATACGTTGCTATGAGGACTAACCACGTAAAGCAGTTCTTGTGTTTCGGTTGGAGAGGTGCCATTGTCTACACTTACGAGTGAGATTGTCGCCTCACTTGAAAGTGTAGGCTCTGGGATTAATTTCGAGAAGTAATTTCTCTTTATTTACAGGCGACATAGTTATCTCGCTCGTAAGTGTAGCCTCAGTCTTTAGGAGTACCAAAACATTCATGCACTACGGCAGGCAAAACTTTTGTCGTTTTTGAGGTTGGACATTCGAGCTCAAGCTGGAAAAAGACAGATATATTGTCACTGAAATAAGATTTAGGTTTGGGAATATGTAACAATGAAACGTAAAACATAACAACTTACCTATAAACTATATTTTTTGGTATGAGGCTGTCGAAGGCCAGGCTGCCGACGCCCTGCAGACAGATGTAGAGCGTGTTGACGGTGCCCACGATGTAGCCGCACGGCAGCAGCTCCGGGAACCCAATCTCCGGGCCGCGGGTCGCTTCCCCCAAATGGTACGACGTTATCGAATCCGTGTTCAACCCCAGATTGGTCCCGGGATCGATCCTCGACAGGTAATCCTTAAACGTTTTTCTAACTATATAATCTAAATTCTGCCACGTAGTCTTCCCGGATATATAAGTGTATGCTATTGTGAACTCGTTGCAATTTATTGTCGAATCACTGTTGTAAACGTTTTTGTATGAATTGCTATGTGTGGACTTGTTGCTTTTAAGGCTATTCGTGTTGGATTTGTTGATCGACTGCGGGTAGTCTTGCGTCTCGATCTCTGGGCTATGGTTCTGTGACATTCGCGGAGAGTCGAAGCTCGGTTGCTTATCGAAATGGTTATTGTAACCGCTGGCTGATTGCTTCGCGTAAAATCTGCACTCTGATTCCGTTAACGTGTCTTGGACTTCTTCGAAGTATCTTTGGAATGTTTCTGGCTGTCCCAAGTAGACTGCTATGGCGATTTTCTTTCCATCAGTCGTGTCTCCTTGACTGTCGGCTACGCCTAAAACAATATACTTATATAATACAAGTTCATAGTACCAGTACATCGATGCCATGGTTTCTGCTTTCTAATAAATGGCGTTTCACACTTTGTGTTTCTTAACGATACGTTCCAAACTAGGTCACCTATCTATTCATTCTAGATAGCAATGCATCTATGCCCTTAGATATGTCCAAACCAATTTAATGTTTATTATTTTCCTAAGAGTGAGGAACTCTTAAATACTCTTATATCTCTTAGTACAGATGGTCACACTGTCAAATATTGACTTTGAGATCTGAAGGCAACACTGTCAAATCTGTAATGTTGCATTGTAATATAATTTAATACTGTGTTTTCATAATTAAAGGTATAGTAAGAGCTTGTAAGGGTAATAGAAATGGTCGATGTTCGGGATTCGATGCTATTACGATACGATTCGATATATCTTATATTATTCATTAGGCAATGAAGAATTTCCACGAATGGGACTACTTACAATCAAGTGAAATACATGAGCATTATCTACTTGAAGATCGGAAAAAAGATACAATACACACGTTAGTGATAAAAGGTCGTAAACGCTTACCGATGTCGGAGTAACTCTCCCCGATGGCAAGTTCCCGTGTCTTGGGCGGCGGCAACACCGTATTGATATCGTAATCGCCGCTAATTCGCTCGCCGGCCGTGAGTCCATTTGTAAACATGTCGCTGGTACCATTCAAAGCTCCCAATAAAGCTTCGTTGTTCTCGTTAAGCTCGCACGCAGCTTTGTTGCCGTAGATAGGCTCCACCATGTTTGATTTCGGCGAGCCTTTCTTCGCGAAGTCCATGGTCGGTGTTGACGTTATGCAGTTGAAGTCCAAATCGAGCGGTTGTGAATGGATATCTATTGCAGCCTGGAATAATTGAACAATGAGGAATATTGCTTGACGGCAAACCTATTTATGGTTTCAAACTAATATTATCGCGGAATTTATGTATGGCTGTAGTTAATCACTTAAGACCAGCCTTAACAATCTAAACATAATAGAAACCGTAGTGACTTGATTGAGGAGATACCACAGTGGAGCAAATATATTCTGTTTTAGATCGAAGGTTGTGTTTTATGCAGAGATATTGATGGAAACGTTCTAACTTAGTCCTCGACAGTACTTTCACAATCTATCCTAGAGAGGATGAGAGGAGATTTGAGAGCGGGATTGACTCAATAATAGTCTATGGGCAACAGTGACGAGTCGACAATCAGATTGATCCCTTACTTATTACTTATTGCTACTTCCAATAAAATTTACTTTTAACATATAAACATATAACATATAATTATTCAAATTATTACCTGATGCATGGTGGCCTGGTCAGCCAAGCTAAACCGTCGCGGGTCTTCAACAGCAGAACCGCCCGTACCCAGAGAGCTTTGACTCCCCGCCAAGGACCGAGAAGTTACTAGCCTCTGAAGCCGCTCATTATTCTGTTTTAAATTCAGCATTTCGTTCTGTTCAAAAAAAAAGAAAATATAAAAAGGTAAGAACAATTTCAAAGATTCTACGAATTCATGCTAAGAATAGTAAAGAAAGTTAGCTTACGCTCGCAAAATACGTTTCCTACATTTCTCGAAAGATTACGTTATTCATAAGGAGAAATGCGAAAAAAGGTAATTAAGATATTAACCAATTAACATTTTAAACGTCATATTTTTGCATAACTCGAGCTCGTTAAAAATGCAAAACAGACCGGAGCTAAAATATTTTTCGACATAATTACATTTCATCGCATCTCGTGGGAAAATTTTTCATCAAAAGTCATAAATGTTCATAACACATTTTATGAAAGTGAACTAATTAATAAACGTTAATAATTATATTAATGATTGTCTTAAAGCTGATTTTGTAACAAAAGTGTAACTTCACTTCACTGTAACAATCTACAATGAATCCCTGCTACCATGAAGCGACATATGAACCAGCCATCTTGCCGCCATACGCGTCGATTGACCGTGGCATTCATTATTTGAATGTGAATGAAAGAAACCTCACATATAATTAAGGTGAGGAAAAATGATGCTCTCTACACTCATACCTCCACAATTAGATTTATTGCGCCGTGGGTGTGATGAAAAACAATAACATACACCTAGTTGCTTGGCTAGGGAATAACCCCGAAACTACTGCATGTTAAATACAAATTAAGATACAATTTAATGAAGATATAATTTAATGTACCACGTGTTGTATAATATATAAAGAAGTAAAAACAATACTTTTTATAATTCCTTAAATAATTTCATATTTATTTGGAATTATTTTATCTTTTTTAACCCCTTATAAAAACATTACAATAAAACATTTTCTTTAAAAATTATTTATAGATAAATTGTAAAGTCTCTTTGGCAGATACGTCTGTATTATTTGCTATTTTCATTTTGAAATAATAATTCCAACGAATAACTCTTACCCTCATCTTAATAACCGTATCCTTCAAGCTCTCCAACTGATGCGCGGAACTGAGCGCTTCTAATCGTATATCTGTTAGCACCAAGTCTTTTTCCCGTAATTGTCTCTTCAGCTCGTCGACTAAAACCGACTCTTCTTGTTTGTCTGCAAAACAACCAGGTGTCACCAAACCGATAGACTTGTTTGAATCATATACCGTTATTAATATGGAACTCGTAAATTACCATGCACTTGCATATTCATGAATTTGTAGAGACCTAAAGTGTATATAAACTCTTGCCTAAAGCGAGACATGCTTTCTCCAGCAACCTAATTTCTACGAGCCTTTGTTTGGTAAATCAACGCGTCCTCGCAAACGAGCCGTGAATCGTCAGTTTATTTGAGAAACCTTACCTTTGGTTTGATCTTCAGTCTTGGCCGCGGGGCAAGCGGTCTTGTCTTTCGAGGTGTCCGCGAGAGCTTCGTGCGAATGTTCCAAACTGTTCTCGTTGCTTCCCTCTCGTATCGTGTGCGGATCGTCGTAATGGTGCGAGCCTGAGGAACTGTCTTGCGATGACAGTTGCCCGAGGGACGAATGCTTCGCCGTCTTAGATATCTTTGCGTTCCGCGAGAATGCCTTTGTGAAGGACGAGCGCAACTAAAATGGAAGTTGTAATTTGTTAGGTGTTATATGTGTAATCAACGAAGGGATATACAATACAATTGATATATATGTCATCTGCAAACGAAACTACAATAAAGTTATTAGCAAATTTATACACCTTAATTTTGTAATAAAGTAATGTAAATAAACTTACCCATCCCTTCTTCTTATGCTTCTTATCGTGTGGTACCGAAGAACCGCTGCTCAAGCTATTAATACTGGATACACTGTCAGTAGATAAGTGTCTTGTGATCGCGCCGTTCCCAGTTTGAGCAAGTCGTTGAGGAGAACCTTGCTGCGTTTGGTTGCTGCTTGGCTCCTGGACAAAAGATGTTAAACAAATAAGTATTTTGAAGGAATCTTTGGATTGAAAATAATTTAAATATCGTCTATTTGCGACGATAGTTTGACATTTCAGTTTTCAGATATACAAATTTCTTTTTTTTAAACTTTACATGTTGTAAGTTTACATTATTGTAAGTTAATTGTCGCAATATTACCTAAAACATGCTCTAACTGTATAAAATCTCTAACTGTGTAAAATCGAGGTTTTTAAGATGTCACACTATCATCGCAAATGTACGATAAGTAGATTAATTTATTTTGATCAATGTCTTAGAAGATTAGAAAAATGAGTAGATCGGCCAAGACTGTCTTTGAATAGCAAATAGGATCCATTGGAAGTTATATAATTTATCTTCCAAATATTGTAACCTTTTAGTACTTGTAGAAAAAAGATAACTGAGAATAGTAATTAATATAGTCCAGTCTATAATGAAGTAGAACCAAATTGATATCAGATTTGATTTGAAAAGCAATCTTCACAAAGATGTTACAATGAAATTCGTGACAAATGGAATTTTTTTAATACTCCCTGTGTTGTAAGACGGTAATATAATAAAGGGACAATTCAAATAAGTTCAGACTCAGATCATTAGTTAACTAAGTGTATTAGGCAGAATAAGTTTAGCCGGAGAATCGACCCTGAGACCGTCTTCAAGCCTACCAGTATTATGGCATTTGTAATCCGCATGCTCCAAATGTCACAATACTGGTAGGTATCATTAGGCGTAAAGTACATTAGATACTTAATAAATATACAGATACCATTGTAGAACATATAAAGAAAGGTCTAGACTAGAATCATCGTGTTGCCATCTTGAAAGTGGAACGAGACCAAATCTATCGATGGGCAATTTGATGCAAATGCCGTCTGCACAATATTCCGGATAATTTGTCGTGCTCGAACTGAATACACTTGCAGCGGCTTTTCACAGGAGGTTCTTTGTCGCTGACTGCATTCATTAAGCCAGGAACGTACATAGCAACGTGATGTGGAGAAATTGGATACAGTTTGCGAATTGAGCTTAAATTTGAATTTAAAATATAATTTCTATAATGAAAGAATTCTTTAACATATTCATTATGTTTTATCTGTACTTAAATTACAAAAGTAAGCATACCTCATTATCCATACAAGTACGGAGGATTAGTACGCATCAACTGCCTTTCAATTACAAATCGTTTGAAGAAACAAATGACAGCTTTATCGCTGAACGAACTGAAGCGATAAAATTATCTCAGAGTATTTAAAGTTATACTTAATGGAAATAGAAATTAAAAACGTAATTTACTTTACTAAAATAAAAAGTTCAACCATGAAACATAGGTTATTAGCCTAATGTACCGGCTGTTGTAACATGGCTTAATCTATTTAATTATGTATGCAAAAGATTGATGGCTAAGTAATTATATTTATTGCATATCATTTGGTGTAATCGACGAATGGTTATAAGCTAAGATGCCGGTCTTTTCTTTTTTATATAACATAAGTAGTAAACAAGTATGTAGAGTCCACCTAATAGCTGGTCCTCTGATCAACTGCCTATGGACACCTATTATCAATTCCGGGTAAGATGTGAGTCCCACCTGACGTCGGTAAAAGATGTGTTGCTATCTTTAAGGACGTTTGAATGTCTTTTTAAGTACGAGAGTATATGTCCCTTATCGTATACAATATCGAAGATGGCATAAATTTCGCTCATTTATATAAGTGAATTAATATTAGCTATTGCTTCTATTTTTAGTTATATCTTCTTTAAATAACGTCTTGAACAACCTAATTTTCAAAGGTTAAATGACAAAAGCCTATATTTGTCTAATCTTGACAAACCTATGTACCCGCTCTCATTTACCCACACATCGTGAATGTCTAACGATGCCTTGGATAATGATTGATGGGCGACCCACTTATCACCACTAATATAATCACTAGACATTATAATATTAAACAGTGCTCCAAATTACATCCCAACTGTGAGCAGGTAACGATGTTTGATGAGAAAACAATTAGAATTTAGTGTTTGCTTTCTGTTTGTGTACTGTTGTCCTGAATAGATAAGTTTCTCGTAATACATAAGTGCTCCATATGGCTTATTTACTCGGAATATTTGTTTAGAAGTACATTAAATTACGTCTAGATTGACAGTAATGTTCAAAGAATACAGTCGAAAACATGACGAATCCTTTGCTTTTGTTGTATACGTATGTAGATACGTCGTTAGAAAATATTTGCGTATGAGCGTGTCACATAATTTATTAAATATTATTTCGTATCTCATTTTGTTCAACACACTAATTATTTTTACATATAACGTATTGGAACTAGTGGTTGATGAAATTTTTGGACATCTTTTTTATACATAGTATTATACAAAGCCAAAATACGCTTCTTTCCGAGTATGTAATAAAGACTTTAATGACAAACCGCCTTCTTTATCAAAAGTACCGGGCTTAACTCTAACGTACTGAAACTTATCATGTGTCACACAAGAAAATAAGGTAATCTTTTTGCTCATATATCTTTCAAATACTACGTTTAACATTTTTAATACGAATGAATAAAATGTAAAAGATATTTTAACGTCCCAGCCTTGAACTAGACCTATCATATAAACATTCTGGTAGCGTTCTCGATATATTGAATGTAAATGATATTAAGTTTTCGCGTATAAAACCTGGTCTTTTGGGTAAAAAACATATTACAATATTTAAAGGACACGGACGGATTTAGTTTTCATTACTATTATAGCTACTACCTGTACTAGCAATATATCATTTAAAACTAATATTATCGCGGACTTAATATATTTTACTATGTAACGGGTATTTACAATTAATGGCGTGGTTTCGTAACTGGTTCGAAATATCAGCAATCAAAAATCGTTAATCATGATTACGCGGTACATACTAAAAATATACTAATAACGCCTGTAATTCCATTCACGCTTCTACATCCGCGTCTTCGTTCTTGCATTGCTCCTTATCTAAACTCCGTATAGTAATTGCTCCACTCCGAAATGTCGTAACGTAACGTTATATAGACTGTAATCTTCTTTGTTGTATGAGATTCAAAAACATTTTTCCAAATGGTACTCAATGGTACACAATGGCTTTAAATGGTCCCTCATGGTACATGTCTGTGCACCTTTACCTTATTTTGTATTCGTTAAGTGGAGTGCACCCTATTTTATTATATGACAAAAGCAAAACTAAACGAATGTAACAGATAAACAAAAATGATCTGCTTGTAACAATGAAAGAAAAAAAGGTGATTATGTTTAGGTATCCATTGATATTGAGTGGTTATTGACCGTCTGGCTTTTGCATTGTAGTGCACAAACAGGACGTAAGTGCATCGAATGGAACAATCTACTTATAACGTTTCTACTGTCAAAACACGTTTCGTTGATATTAATTTTGCAAGCCGAACAATGAAATACGTACAAAAATAACACCGGAACATAATTACGTATTATGATATATTATCGTAGGTACGTAAGTACTTTATTTCAATTTTGATATAGGCGCATCGGCCATGCATATTTCAGCTTTAAAATAATTATGTAACTCCTCTTTTATTATTTGAATTGAATTTAAGGTCATCTTCGTGTAGAACTGTCCCGAATTAGTGACTTGGTTGATTCGTCTTATGAATAAATATACTAAAAACAATCTTAATGTGTAACTTATAAAGATTAAAACTTGGTATGATTGTCAAATAAAGTAAAAACAAATAATTAAAAAGGGGCCAATTATTCGTTGGAGATGCACAAGAAAATAAATGTATATAACCATTTGTTCAATGCTTAATACTAAATATATTGGCACGGAAGCCTCTGTGAAAGAACCCAACTCAAATTTAGTCGCTTATTTTGGGAAGCTTTTCTCTCATGTAGCAGTATATTGACAATCTACTTTTAGTTAGTTAAGTATGAATTTAATTTGACAATAATATTTAATGTCTTGTCTCATTTCGAAAACTAACGATATACAATTTTTAACTTCGGTATATAAATTGTAAACTTTCAAACAGTTAGGGAGTATAAACGAGTTTAAACATTTATCTCTAATTGTGTCAGTACTGGAGTAGTGGAGTGGGGTTAAGAGGGCCTATGAATTTTCTTTTTATATTGTTCTATGTTATGTACATTGTAGTGGTATTTATAAAATACACAACGTTTCAAGTTACCTGGCCTGTCATGTTGACGCCGTCAGTTCTAATTCCCATGGATTGCATGTGCGCAGTAGTGAGACCAGCCTGGATCGATTGCTTTCGAAGCAGCTCGATCGTCTGGCGGAGCTCGGTCAGTTCAGAGTCCTGTTAAAATAAAAGTTATTTATATAGAAGCTTGTTACCTGTTATTAAAAATATTGAATCAAATAACAAGGTCGTAGGTGCTGGTGTTACCGTAGACTCACTACGTTTAGTTGGAAAGGTGTAGTTTCCGGCTCACTCACATAAAATTGACATATCTCCAAATAACAACAAATATGTTACAAAGGCAAAGAATACAAGATTCATTTGGTGATTTAAAGACAAGTTTATATCTTGATAAATCAAAAGTATTTTGAATTTCTTTGATTAATTTGGCAAACAGTATAGCACACGAAGTTTACGTAGGAATATATTTGTAAAACAGACAACTATTTGATGTTTGCAGATTTAAATGACACGAACACAACGAAGCAAGTTCCAAAGAAAGTTAGGGCCACTTATCCGTCACTTTATACGGTTGAATTGATAGATTATCCAACTCATTCACATGTCCATTTAATCTTTCTTTTTATTTAAAAGTCGTGTTACAAGTTACAGTCGCATGTACAGTTTACTTGTAAGCAAATGGGTATAGTTGCTCTCTATGGAAGATACCCACTCGAATTTTGTAGAAGCATCTTTCCGGTTAAAGATAAGAAAGTTATTAAATGTTCAGGCGCTTGTTGAAACTTGAAATAGATAATATATAAATATGACAGCTAATAAGCACAAAATTAATTAGTAGATTTTCCCACTGATTAAATTACTTCGTTAAACCATTAGGCATTCGTTACCAGGATGTACTTGGAAACTGTATCAAGCTTATCTTATCTGGAAATTTATTCCAGATGTCAAGATAACCTAGACCAAATCGTAAAGTACCACACTTAATTTATTGATTTCAACCAATTTATAATATTCTTAATAAATATATAACGGGAGTGGACTGAGTTAGAATGAAGATTAGTTAATTTTATCAATCCTGGAATAATTATTATGCAAAAATATTAATATTTAAGTGATATTAAACACACTGCTATATTATTATTGCAGAGCTCAAAGCCTCGTGACTTATGTAGATCGTAAAAAATTGACATATTTAGCGTTAACGTCGGTCAGGGTCAAGAGTTTGATGGGTAACCGCTAATGGTAAAAATATATGCGCGCTTCCGTGATTCTAAGGGCACGTTACGTAGTCAGTTCCTATTATTATCGATACATAGTAAAGTAGTGAAACCTTGTGAATAGAAAACATCTAACAGACAGTTGCCATGGTCAAATAGAAATTATAAGCAGTTAGTTACCCACAAACTCTTATCTCCATTAAATCCCCCTTTAGTATCAGTATTAGGACAAAACCCATGCCCGGTGATGGGACATAAAAACCGCTTCAGCCAATATTTTTTTTTTTTATTGCGATAGAGTAAGAAACGGGCATGTAGGCCACCTGGTGTTAAGTGGTCAATGTAGCCCATGGACAACCACGTCCAATCTCAAATAGAACAGATTTTTTATTTAAGGGTGGATGCGGATGCGTTCCTACTCTTGAGGACTAAGATGGTCGCCTCCAATAATGTGTATCCAGCAAACACACCTCCCCAACCGAAACACAATACATGAAGAACATGTTGCTTTACGGCGGGGTATGAGGGGGGCGGTGGGGGCCCCCCCGGCGGGCTCTAACGGCTCTACCACCCTTAGAAAATTTTTTTTTTTTTTTTCACTTTTACCAAATGGTTTATATTTTT
>DWON01002958.1:0-19185 GCA_018251015.1 Phocides pigmalion okeechobee
AAATATAGTTTGAAATACATATAATTACATTGATTTATAGTTATATTTTGAAGGTAGAAGTACCACCGCCGCCCTCATAATCCGCCATAAATATTACTTGTGTTTCGGTTGGAGAGGTGTGGTTGCCGCCCACACTTTGAAGCGAGGCGACCATCTTAGTCCTCAGGAGTAGCAACGTATCTACGTTCGAGCTCAAATACGATTTCGGTCATCTACTTAACATGAAGTGTTTGCATGCTCGTTTGCTACTATTCTCTCATAAAAAGTATAATATTTGATTTATTTATTTATGGTTCTTTATATAATCTTTTCAACTAAAAATATTTATAAGGAATTTTTTTATAAATGATTTTACAAGTAGTAATTAAATTTAAATGTTACTTGACAATTGGTTAATTAAAATCGTTTTAATAATTATTTCGTTCCAACTTTGACCTAAGGAAACAGAAATAAAACTTCACCACTTTGGCATTGAAACTATAATGAAATAACTATTTCCTAATTTTTAATTCATCTAATAAGTAAGCACTTACCAAATTCTTAAATGCAATTTTAAGCAAATTGGACGAACCAACTGTGTTTATATAATGTTTATCATAACTTTATTTTTCCCACCTATTGTTTAATTTGAGATTTTAAATAAAGATAATTGCATACTTTATACTTTTTTTAGGTGGATTTTTATAAAAGCGTGTTTTTTAGTTTTTTTTAACTATTATTCATTTTTCATTTTTTTATATTATTGCATTGTCATCGATCCTTGATATGTGTGCCAAGTTTCAGATTAATCAGATATCTGGAAATTGGTGAAAATTATGCTCACAGATTCCCTCACATACATATATACAACCCAAGCTAATAAAAGCGTGTTAAAAAATGTGTTGGTATTCACAAAGAATTGTGCAAACTAATATTGAATGGTCGCTACAACCGGTGAACGTCCGAAACCGATCGCAAACAGAATTTAAGTCCTATCAGATACCATAGGTAGATGCGTTCTAACTAGTGAAATCTAAAATGGTCGCCTAGTTTGTAAATTAAATCTGCAACCGCAAATTCAAATCACAACACGGGAATCCATTTACGGCGGATTATATTGACAATATCTCCCCGGTCCAATTTCATGTCTACCATAAACAAATTTATTAATATCATTTCATTTACTAGCGTTACTATTTAATTCACTAAACTTTTCCGCCGCCATCATAATCAACCGTGAAGGAACTTTTACTTCGGTTGGAGATTTAATTGCTGGTTTTACTAACAAGCACTTATAAATGTTAGACTTAAATGTTGTAATGTAATATATGTATGTTAGGCTTATGCGACCATCTCAGTGAAGGCGTAATATCGCAACTATGTATGTTTGTAGTCAGATAGGACTTCAGTCTTGTGTGAGATTTTAATGAGGATGTACACGAGCTGCAGCGACTACTTGACTTAAGGTGACCTGCATGCAGTCGTCTCACGTAAGAAAGACATATCATAGAGTTATCTATTTATTCTCCACATTATAAGTATTGCCTCTTACCTTATCAAACTCGATCACAGGAGAAGCAGTGCCAATAAAGCCATCCTTTTTCTTCTCGATTTTGTAGACGATGATGTTGTTGTCTTGCACCGTGTGGATGATGAAAGCCTTGGAGTCGGGACTCCATGCAACGTGGGAAGCGTGGTCGAATTCGATGTTTACACGAAGCGTCTTGTGCTCCTTGTGGTTCAGGTCGCGGACATCCCACAGGATTAGTGAGCCATCTAGTGAAAGAAGAATGAATTTGTTTAATTATGTAGAGATGAACTAATCTGGAATGCGGAAAGAACTAGTGAGACAGTCTTACCACACTTTAATCAACGACTATTTCGGCGTATAAATGTAATTTAAACGTATATCTAATCCACATGAGAATAGCGTGATAAAGAATGTTTCAGGGTGTCCAAAATTTTAGAAACGCCTAAGAGCTTAGTAACGTCAGTAACTTTAAATCAAGTGCAGTAACTAATTTACGCATCTGAGGTATTGCTTACTAGGAAAATTAAACAACACATACATAAGATTAGACAGAGTTTAGTGGCTTGTGTATCGCAAACGTTAAACAACATAAAACGCAGCCAAAAAATGGATGGGTGACGGTGTCTAAATTTTGTGAGTTCAGACTTCATTTACTACTTTCACTTATGACTTCAGTGCACGAAGGAAACGTTAATGAATCAATTGACAATGTTACTGCCAGATGGAAATGGTTAAACCTTATTGTAAACCTTATTAACGGTTTTAAAACATCCAACAAACGGATAAGCCACAACTTCATATTTCCACAATTTCAAATTAAACCAACATGAAAACATGAACATGGAATGATCTTCAGGCCTCGCCTAATGAAAAATAAAAACCAACAGTGAGATATAAGAAGTTAATGTCTGTTTGTTTAGGTATATCTTCAGCCTACACCATATTGTCCAATGCCTATTGTTATCTTTCCAAGTGATAACGTATAATCCATTGTGTTAAACAAACATGTAAAAGTATGTACTTAAAGGATATGCAAGTAATGAAGGACAAATGGTTTAACACGTTGACTGCGATGCTCATATATTAGATCGTGTCAGCGTTGTGCGAGGCGGCACTAAACTGGAGTTCATTTCTCTATATTGAAAATGCGCCGACACTTCACTGAAATATTGTATTTGTAGCGTCTGTGTATCAACTACAAATACACACACGTAATGTCCGCCCCCAGTCTTGTAGCGCCGACGTAAACACTGCATATTTATTCTCCCATACAGATTTGTACGTACAACACAGGTGTGTACGAGCCGCAAACGCGTTGCGCCGCGCAATACACAGCAATGTTGTACGCAGCAGGGAAAGTGTTAAGCGTAGAACTAAATAGGGAGGGTTATTATCCATTAGTTTCGGTATAAAACTGGTGCTCAATGTCAGGACAACTATCATCGAGACCCTGACAAAAATTGTTACTCAATGCCGCTTGTAGGTAACCACTTCAACCTCTAAGATTATGTAATAATTATGCTTCCTAAAACACAACCGCCTATATTAACAATAATAATAATTAAGAATATAAAAATTAATTAATGTTATTTCCGTATTATTGCTGTTGTGTTATTGTTTGAAGGATGGCAAAGCAAGTTACTCCAAAAAGATGGTAGAACTTTTTACTGGGAAGATACTAACGCCGACTTCTTAATCCGTGCTTTGTTTTGTTTCATGTGGTGAGGTATCAAGTGTGGCTGTTGGATACACTTAGAAAAGCGACTACCTATCGCAATGCTTAGGAGTAGCAGCGCATCTGCGTACGATCTCAGATAACACTTCAGTTTGGTCTGACCTTTGATGTGGATCTTCCAGTGATCTTAATGTCAGGTGCTCTGCATGCTCATTTGTTACACTTTAAAAACAAAATAATAGGAACACAATTTGTCATCATTACGTGCCAAATATTGCCCAAAATTTTGGAATTGCCTGTCAGACAGCTTATATTTTATTTTTCACTTTGTGACCAAATAAGAAATGTTCGTTGTCCAAAATCTACGAACTAAGATTTACGACGATTATAATGATTAATATTGAATAATTTTTAACGTCAAGTTTACCTTTTAATTCACGATGGATATTGAAATGTAAAAAATAGTGCGTGAGTAGACAATTAGACAGTAGACTCGTGTAGACTTCTAAAATTTCGGTATAGACTATTTTGAGTTTGTGTGTGTGGAAACCAGAAGATGTGAAAAATCTAAATTGTCTTTTTTTAAGTAAAGTATAATGAAAGAAAAACAATAATTAAACTTTAGGAAACGTAAATAAAAACCAACTTTTGTTTTATTATTAGTACATTATAACAGTTATTATTATTGCATTAAATTTATATAATAATTGTTATCTACATCGCATTAATATATAGGATTTTATATACAAAAAATAAATAGAGGTGGCGGAGTAGCATGAGATAAGAGTCATATCGTTTGCCGTCAAATAACACGAGTCTTTCCTCAATAGATGTTTCATATCAAAAACACTTCTGCTTACTAATTTTCCTTACTATTTTATGTAATACAAGTGGTAAATAAATAAACAGTATATCTGATGTTATGCGATGACTACGGTCCATTTACAAGACTCAAAACAATATCTAAAATCCCAAATTATTTGGCATAATAAAATTGGTATTCCAAAATAATATTTCTTAAAATGACTACCTAAGCCGAACTTGTTTTGTCAAAATACTTTTGTATCGTATAACGATATTGTTTTCGGGTTCGAGGCATAAAAAGCCTTTAAAAATACAAAAAATACAGAACGAACGATCATGTACACCAACAGTATGTAAGTAGTAAAATATATTTGAATTTAACTAGAAAATATAACGTAAATTAAAAGATCTTATGGTTTTTCTATATTATTATGGTTGATAATTTGAATATCAATTAAGTTATTTTACAACTATTGTAAATTGAAGTAAACAAACACCACAAAAATATAAATCGTCATTTGTAATTTGCAACTTATTTTGCATCCGAGTTCTAAACACAAAAAAGCGATCAAGTGCGAGTCGGACACACGCAAACGAAATCTACTTCAAATTTTTTATAACTTATCTACTTTTGATCTCATTTTAGACTATATTTTATCAAGCTACATAATATTGGAACTTGCAAAAAATAATTACAGTTAAGATAACCACATTTAGCTATATTTTTCAAATAAGTATTTTCAGTTTATCATATGTTTTTAAGGTTATATTTCG
Organism: Phocides pigmalion okeechobee; assembly: GCA_018251015.1. Lineage (NCBI taxonomy): Eukaryota > Metazoa > Arthropoda > Insecta > Lepidoptera > Hesperiidae > Phocides > Phocides pigmalion. The sequence goes on from DWON01002958.1 coordinate 4,764, forward strand.
CGAATAAATTGCAATTTAATACTTGTCCCCATATATACCAAACAACCTGATCTATCTTCCCCAGAGAAGACTTCTTTTCCAAAGATTTTCCCTATGTAAAACGAGGATGGACGGTGTAGGTTTAATAATAGGAGTAGTAGTAGAGTAGTAGGAGTATTAGGAGTAGTAGGAGTATTAGGAGGAGTAGTACGCAATCCGAAAGGGCTGAACGAGGTCCGAAAACGTACGAGCACGGGTGTTTCGATGAACTAACGTTACTCGTATATAGTAAGTGAAGTAAACTAGGTAAGCGTGCAACAATGCGGGAACCGGTAAAAGGTCAACAGACCAGCCGAGATATCGAAACTGAGTCACTGTATCAAGGCCTTCGGATTTCAGGCAACGAGCGTAGCCCCAGCGCCTACTGGCCGGAGTGACGGTAAATGGTCGATGAAGCGTGTAATGTTAACGATTGGAAATCGTAATCTGAGCTATTATAAAATTCTATAAGTAGTGGGATTGAATTTATTTCATTTCTCTTTAAAAAAAACGTAAATCCTATTGGCGCATATTGGGGGTAAGAAATGATTACAGGGTGACGCTAACAGCATGACCCTCGCTTATACTGTCAAGCCTCCCTTCCCCCACCGCCTTCTAAACTTAATTTTACTTAGTTGTCTTGGATTTATATTGTGTATAAATTATTATAATAAAATAATAAGAAAATATACTTGTTTTATTAACAAAAAACCTACTCCATCTCTATCATCTATCTCTATATGCCATATAACGGCATAACAAAACGTCACTCCATAAGAGTAGGTTTTACCCCGAAGACGCGCCAACAGATGTTACACAATAAATAATACAGCCAGCATTAGAGCATTACTTTGAGTTTTATTAAGCGTGTAAAAGCAGCATTTTACGGCAGATATGGCAATACACGTCGTTTGAAAAACCTGTATTAGGTGTGCAGAACAAGATAGTGTGTGTACACTCGTAATAACCAACTATTTGAGCAATATTGATGAGTAGGTTATACGTTAAATCAAACATGGTCTTTAACACTTTGTTTATTAATATTACACACAATAATAGAGGAATACTTAATTCTTTATGACTAGCACACCGCCCGCTGCTCCATTTCGACATTTAATATCAAACGTGTGATTTTAAACGAATACTCTCGCAGAATTTATATGAAGATGCGCGACAATTCACTGAAATATTGTATTTTTTAGCATCTGTGTACCATCTACGAATACACAGACGTAATGTCCGCCCCCAGTCTTGTAGCGCCGACGTAAACACAGCACTTTTATTCGACCGTAATCCATACAAGTTGCCCGTACAACACAGGCGTGTACGAGCCGCAAGCGCGTTGTGCCACGCATTACACAGACGTGTTGCAATCCGCAGGGAAAGTGTTAAGAAAAACAATATTTTACCTTATAATATTTTTTATTGCAATGAGTGCATAGCAATTATGCAAGGTCTGGGGTCTCTAATGACACAAATAGTCCACATATAGAATAAACTATGTACCTTGTTGAGGAAAAAACACATTAAAGCATGATGAAACACTTTGAAACCATAAAAAACCATAAACATCTGCGGAGTTCGACCGGAGAGACAAAGAGGGCGTTTTTATGATGCAATACTCGAGCAAGTTCTTCAACTGTCCAATAATTAGGGTTTCGGTCAAGCGGATGGCAAGCCACATTCCAAAGGTTCCTGAGAAGTCACGTATGCACTGTCGCCTGTTCTTTGAGTCCATCACACCGGAAGACTCGCATTACAAAAGTGTTTCACACGACATGTAAGTCTTCAATCTGTTGCATAGTATTACAATCTTCTATAATGGAGGAATCTCTCAATTTGTTGTTATCTTTTTAATGTTTGTTACCGCATAATTACGGCGTTTAGCAAATGATTTATTAAAATAAATTAAATTGGGAAGGGTGTATACTGTAGTGTTTCCCATTTGGTCCCACTTAAATTTGAAATTTAAAAAACTATAGGGGTGAAATCACCCCTAATAGTGAAAATGGAGGTGGTATTTTATATCCAAATTAAATTTTAATAAGACTGAAGTTACGTAGATACAAATAAAAATACGATTGAGCATTTCTTCCCGTGTTTATTTCTAACACGGGAAGAAATTTCTTTGAAGTCATTTTTTATCAAAATTATATTACTTGTATATAATGAATCTCAAACACGAGATGAATTATGTAAAGTTTAACGACTCCGTTTAAACATCCTAACTTCACACGTAAAATAATCAATAAAAATGTATTCCACCTATTAAGAAGACAATGTTAATCACTGTCTGATAAGAGATTTCGGTCACGTTAATAACCGATTAGGTTTAATTTGACAAGGTATATGATTTATACAAAAATACAATCTTATCTGAACAGAGTTAAAAAGGTTATATATTACTGAAGGTAATAGTACCATAACGCAAGGGACCAAATACCACGAAAATGTAAAAAAATCATGTATGCCAAATCTCCTACCTAATATTAATTTCAAATGTAAGAATACTTACAAAATATTATATCGGAAATACAATCATCACATCATCAAACCAATAATATCCCACAGATGGGCACAGGAATTCTCTATGAGAAGGATTAGGCTATAGCCCATGAAGCTAGCCAATTACGGATTGGCAGACTTCGTATACCTTCGAGAACTTTATGGAAAACTCTCAAACATCCTTTTTTCTCTCGATGTTATCCTTCACCGTTGAAAGAAGTGTTAATTAATCTCTTATACGCGCATAACTTTGAAAAATCAATCAATCGGAAACACAACACGTATTAAGAAATCAATAACGTTATGACATTCGACGTAAAAGATGACACGTGAAGAATGGTCTAAGTTAAAATATTGTTTTGTACAAGTTTAAAATTACTTCCTACATTTTAAACAATTCTCAACGATCTCCTTGACATATTGGCGAGTCTTATGCAAGGATCTTCGGTTTCAATTTAAGTGTTATATCTAGCAGACTTTTCAGTATAAAACAGTCTAGTCATTTAGCGCAACAAGTGTTTATAACGTTGACGGAATTAAATAAATCTGTTTAGTTGTACTAAGGGATATGGAAACACTGCCTACCATTTTTAATATTAGTATGATTACACACACAACGTCAAGAATCGCGCGTTAAAGTCTTTTAGTTCAACGCCCTCTCAAGGGAACTAGGAAGTTTGCCATCGCAATACTGTGATAAAAACTTGAACCTACTCGCAATGTAATCGTCAGTTACTTCTGCGAGAGTGCCTTATTTGAGTTTACGCAAAAAAAATGTTTATTGAGTCATACACACTTCCATACCAGTAATTTTAAGTGCTTCTATACAATTTCATCGCTAAAGGCACAGAGTACAGAATCAGTAACACAATATGGGTTTCGGGCATCTACACTTGGGAACCGTCATATTTCTGGAACTACGCAACATAACAGGACCCCCTACAGGCTTCGGTAGCTGGGGGCCTGTAGTGACAGTTGTTCTACAGTTATTGTGCGTTCTACACTCCATGAAATAAAGAGACGATCAAATGAATTCGGTGCTAAAATTATTCGAGTATGCAACGTATTGTCAAGTAGCTATTATATGGGAGAACTATCATTATATAAAATGTATGGAAAAAATGACTGGTATTAGAACCATAGTTCAACTGGGGAGGTACCACCGCCGTCTGGATAAGCTGCCAAAAAGCAACTCTTCTATTTAGGTTGCAGAGATGCGGTTGCCAGCTACACTTTGTACGACCATCTGTTTCCAAGAGTAGAAACATCTACGTACGACCTACAATAAGACCTCCCTATTGTTTGATGTTGTATGAGGATGTATTAGGGTTGTAGCTATTACGTAAAATCAAGTGGTCAATAGGCTCATTGGGTACTTTTCTCACATATAAAAATAAAAATGGACAATCAAGTTTTCCAAATTATTTTTACACACCAAAGGACTAATGCAATTGATTGTACAGTAGTGACTAAGCCTAATGATCTGTGACATTCAATACACTGACAAGTTTTAGCAACATTAAGGTTAAATATCATTAGCAACGGGTGATCGCCACAGGTCGAAAAGATTACGTAGTAAGCTGTAGTTACTTTACGGCCATTCATTAATCATGGAGTACTTTTCGTATGTCAAGATTTTTGATATTTACAAAAAGAAGTGCAAACAAAATTTATAATAAACAATAATCCAGGGATTTCCCCTGAACAATAATCCGGGAACATTTCCGCCCTCGAAAAGTCCCCGGGAAAAGAGGGAATCCTCGAGACCCGAATTCCAACCCACTCCCCATTTTATCGAGAAAACCGTAAGATACGAACAGGAATAAGGTCATAATATAATATATATATAATCAGGATACCCCGATTGTAGTCAAAATACAAAGATTAAAGTAAAGTAAATTGACTCAATGATTTTAATTAGAGTTTAAAAAAAACTTGACACAAGCACTACTTATACAAAACTCAAGGTTCTATGCCATTGTGGTCAGAGTGAGGTAACTAATGTACATATTTTACTGTGAACCGTCAAGTTGACGAGTTTAACTTACGTTACTAACAATGTGTTTTTGGTATCCTCCAACAATAAGTTTATTTGCATTAATATTGATAACCTACTTACCACTTAATAATTTTATTATTTTACTATTTTATAACGACCTAATAGTTCTAACGAAACGGTTGATTAAGCATTATAAAAGGTAGAAACTATAGTCCCATTAGGGCACCATCGCAGCCCTCATAATACGCTGTAAGGTCAATTTTGTTTTTGTTGGAAAGGAGCGGTACATTTTGTAGCAAGGCGACTATTTCAGTCTCCAAGAGAAGCTACATCCACTTACGATCTCAGGCAGAACTTACTGTTCAATATTGTACATATGTCGATGTTCATGGGCTGCAACGACTACTAACATCAAGCGGTCTGCATGCACTTTTGTTAAAAAAAATACATGCAAAATGGAAGTTTTGCAACTCTATTATGTCAATTGAATGATAGACGGCTTAATGAGTTTGCGAGCAAGTCTTGAATGAGCCAGTTGAGGGGTACTCAGCTACTCGGTACTTATTATGTGCAGTTATGTTCAAGCACGTTAATAAAATTTACGACATATCGAATAAAGGTGGTATCGAAAGGGCTCGGATATAACGAGTTATTGAAAATCCAGAAGACACTTTTGTAAGCATGCTATGCTGTCATCTTGATTATTGTAACCATGTTAACACTTTGATTGCGGCGCTCAAGTATTACAACGAGTCAAGATTGCGGGAGGCGACACTAAACTGGAACACTTTTCACTAAACTTGAGATGCGTCGACTATTCATACAAATATTGTATTTTTAAACATCAGTGTAACATCCACGAATATATAGAAGTAATACTATCTATAGCCGGATGACTGTGATGACATAATTTTAGGTAACCAGTAACTCATTTTATTATGTAACGGTTATTCACGATTAACGGTGTTAAATTGCCAATATTTAAAACCAGTTGCACGGCTCGTGGTCACGGTTAAATTGTAGAATGTATGTATTGTCAACAGACTTTTAGTACAATAAATTAAAAAGGCGTCATTGGAAGACAAATTAAATTACATTCAATATTTGTTATTAACCATGAAATTTACCTTTCCGACGTCTTTTGTCGCGAGGAAACACAGTAAAAATGAGGATAAATTAATTACATATAAGTACATCAATAAAATTAAGTAACATTTGCATGTGTTTTATCAGTTACATTTTAGAAAATCTAAGGGAGCTTTATTCTCACATACAATTCAGTTATGTAAATGAAACATCCTGGATGTACTTACATGGGATTAAAGTGTCATACTTCCCCAACTATCGCTGAATATGTGACTGAGGGTTCGCTGGTGGGGATTCTCGTAGGCGTGTCGAAGTGTGACGAAACGGCAACTTTGTGCAACACTTATTGTGAAATAGGTATTGACGTGGAGGCGAACTCGCTTCCATGGCCGCACCGTATTGTTTACCATCTTATACAAACCTTTGGGTTTGTTAACATATCGAGATGCAAAGTAAGAGAACTCGAAACCAAACGTACGGTCAGTGTCAAACAAAAGTATATTATGCCAACAGGCGGTAGTTTTTAAACAAATATTTATTCAATCTTTACTCGGTATAAAAAACTAGCGTTAACCCGCAGCTTCGCACGAGATATTTTATTAAATATTAACTAAGCTACCAGCTAGAAATTGTAGCTATAAATAATTTGAAAAGTATAACTTAAAAATCTTTATTTTAAGTATACTTTTTTGGTCATTGGTTGCTCTACACACACACAAACACGCGCGCACGCAAACACTCACACACTCAACACGCAAACACAACACGCACATAAACACTAACACACAAACAACATTTTACCCTAAGCTTAATTTAATATGATAAATAAATAACTTATATAGGTAACTCAATTATTCTCAAATATGGTGGAACTTATGTTTCGCCTATAGCAGCACCAAATGCCCACTTCTAGTTTTAGCGATGAAAAGCACCTATCTTTTGATTTGAAATGTCAATAGTGAGATAGTAATATGAAACATCCATTCCAATATACTCCATAGGAGGGGGTACAAATCTGTGATAGACCACAGAAGAGTCTTATTCTATTTAAAATTTATTACAGATGTATAATATGTATCAAAGTCGGTAGCCACCAAGTTACAATACAGAACACATCTCGCTCTATGGACTATAAAATAGAAACATATCGAGCGACCGGCAGAATAATACTTTTGAAAATAAGCTATGGAAAACAAAAACTACGTAGTCATATCAGATTAACGCAACATAACATTACTGATATATTAAACTGCTGCCTGCGACTTCGTTAACGTAGGCTACCATTTTCGGAGTTTTCCAGATTTTATAAAAACTCTCTAAGGTCTCACGCCCCTAAGTTTTAAATTTTTTTTTTTATATATTTATAGAACGATTGAAATGAAGCCAACACTAAATGTTAAGCAAAGCTTACTGCTACAAGTAACGGTTATTACAGTAAAAACCGCACCAAAATAGGTTAAGCCGTTTCTGAGATTGGTGCGCACAAACGCGCAGACAAACCGATAAACAAACCAAAAATTGATAATTTTTTGTTGTCGGTTTTATTGCGTCTACGAAGGTCTCGATTGAGTTTTTTTATATATATTCCATGCACAGACAGCGATCAGTTACTCATTTATTACTTGTGTATCTACAGAGATATAGATATTACGCTTGTCAGAACTCATCAGCGCGTAAATTTAATTAAGTAGACAGTTACATGACCCTACAAACCGCATAATACTAACATATTAGATTTAGACATAATTTTATGAAAATAATTACTTATTAGGAGTCCACTAGACATGTAACTTTGTCTATACTTAAGACGGAGATACTAAACTGATTACTCACGAATAAATCAAAGCCGCTTTGAATGATTATGTCATCGATTTAAAAGTTCTGGTTCAGTTATCATATCGAGATCATTATAAGGCAATTGCCTAGTTCCACGTCGTAAAAAGTAATATAAATAAAATAGATAACGCAACGCAATTTTCATAATTGTGTCACCTTATCGAGACTATAATAAAAATCACTAGAAACAAAGTCTACAACTACCTAGGTCTATCTGTATTTTAGTATTTCAGATTAAAGTTGCCTACGTGAAGCAATTTGCAATAATTTGTCGTAGAACAAACCTCTTAAGCAACTTCTGGGGCAATATCAATTTTTGCTTTTCGTAATTGATATTTCTGTGAAATGTACTAACAGACACAGACATAAGAAATGTATCGCACCAGTGACCAAAATGTAATCACTTACATCTATAGTATCCATACCGGGACAGACTAATATATGAAAGAATCTATGAAAGTGACACGATATCCGCTTATTAACTTATGACTGATTCAAAGAGTTTCCAGAGATTTTTCCGCCGGCTTTTTTCTCCCGGTCAACCTTAGTTACCAGGTACTCAAAGCTGATGTACTGATTTTACATTGTACCCTTGACATTCATTATATGAAAATGTATATGTAAATACCATACAGTGAATTAAAATATTTGAATTTGAATTTATGTTACTATAACGCGAAAATTCAATATACCACCTCAGCTTTTACACACAGAATACCTCTGATCTTCGCGCAGGCTATGTGTTACCCTATATCACATTGGAAATGAGCGTTAATATCAAACAATATTATAGTTAAGATAAACGTTAACATTGGATTATTTTTCAAGTTATGTATTACTATATAATCATTATATACATGTAAACTATTTCTCCTGGACAAGATAGCAGGTTGACGCTAGTATTTTATAGTTATGGCATTGTATCACAACATCAGCAATCATCTTCGTCTTCAATAGTAGCAACACATTTGCATCTACATAAATCATCAAGGTTTAACAGCAGGTACCACCGCCGCCCTGTTAACCCGCCGTAAAGTAGTTCTTGTGTTTCGGTTAGAAAGGTGCGGTTGCCGGCTACAATTGCACATGAGGTGTTCACTTAGGTGTTCAGGAATAACAACACATTTATGCACAACGTCAGTCAGGATTTAGTCTTGTTTAAATTTGGCCATGGATTTTTATGAGCTGCAGACCACATAACATTAGATAGCCTGCACACTCGTTTGTTACTTTAACAACTTAAAAAATATTGGCCCCATTTAAGTTTAGGTTTAGTTAGGTCAAAGACTACAGCGACTACTTAACCATCATGCATATTGCTCGCGTGATTGCTTCTAAAATAAAAAAAAGTTTGGAAATATCATGATTCGGACAAATCAAACTATGTATAATATTCGAGATTATATCATAAATTCGTCAAATCGTAAACAAATCAGCAAAAATTTAAGAATGCTGACAGCAATATGACTTTAATTGATTCTATCAAATTTATGCGAGGTTGTAAATCTAGTCTAAACTATTCATAGTATGCAAAGATAACAGTACTGTTATCAATATCAAATTCGTCTACTTAGTTGCCAATCGGTACAGATACTAAAGCTTGACCTAATTACTACCGTGCCTGTAAATGATCTGCCTTGTGTGTAAATAAAGGCTTCTCTATTCACAATGGATAGGATCATTTAGATCATGAGTACCAACCACGTTGAAGGGATATCGCACTATTTCCTGAGACACGGCTTGCGTTCTGAATGAGGCGTCGCCGTGGGACCTGGAAGCGTAGACGCTAGCACGCGCGTACTGGCGACGGATTCCTGTAACTCTGGAGAACAGCTACTGCCAGGTGGAGCGGGTAGATTGGCGCCGTACGAAGTGGAGGCGCCAGTTAGCGGCCCTCTGACATTGGAGACGATCTGGCCCATGCTTCGGCAGTGGTTGCTGTGAAAATACGCGATTTCCATCTTCCGTTTGGTGCAGGTGGTCTTATCGTTGGGGTGCTTCGGGAATTTCTTAAAATTGACTTGTGAAGTGTTCTCCGTAAAGTTCTTAATGGTATATGAAGTCAAGCAGTTTACATTTGACCAGAGTAGTTGATTGTAGCCTAAGGTATCTCCCTCTGAGAAAAGATCTATCCTATCAATAGAACGGCAACGGGTTTATTTAAAAAAAGGCATTGTATGTTATACTTTATCAGTTGTATACCTGTGTAAAATTCTCATAAGTATTAATTTCTAGGTATCCTTGAAAATGTGTGCAATGCGATATAATTCAATAAAAATATCCGTATACAACTAAACAAATTATTATTCTACTTGTGTCAAGTATTAATTTTATTGTATTACATCACACTATTGCTACAGCCAGCAGCTTCCATCGAATACGTCAAAATCGTCATCAAAGAAATCATTGAACCCACGACGTCATTCTATTCACAAGTTCGATTAGACATATTTTATGAAATTTCCTTTAAATGATAAATTTATAAGTCATACCTTTAAGGATAATTATGTTTTGATAATATTGTGCTTACCTTGATAAAAAGTCATTTATTTACGTGAGCAATTCTATCAGCGGTCAAATGACGTGGCAGTCACCTCCTATTTCTCGGTAACCTGAATGACTAACGCACTGTTTTGATTCGCCTCCGTTTTAAGACCACTCTAATGCTTGTTACTAATGTTACTTACTTATGGCTACAGATTGTTGCATAGTGAATATCACGTTCATATATTTTATCTAACTCCTCTCTCGCTGTATGAGTATTTAGGCCAGCAACAAAGGGACATTCAGAGCGAACATATGCTGTAATACCAGATTAGATAACGGCAAATGAGAAATCTGCGGTGTTTCGTTGATAACTATTTGATAACACTATCACGCCACTATATCATTTAAGGAAATTATTTTGCCCTCAATGATTAGACGGCGGCCTTATTAGATAGTCGACTGCGCGTTAAACCTCTTGCTATCGTAGCAAATAGTGAATCGGATACGGACGTGATAATGAAACTAGCTTTATTTTGGCGACATGTAACGTAAACAGAGTAGCGTCGACAGACGTCCGGGCGCAAGGGCATTACTCTTTCCTGGCCGCCACGAGATTTACATAAAAATATCACTATTTTTAAGATACACGTCTGTAGTTCCGATAGCACGATAAACATCCACGTCATCGGTATTTTATTTATGATAATATTATTAAATGGGCGTGTTTTGCTTTCAAGTCAATAACAAACGCATACACAAGTCCATATGAATAATGTTTTTGTATTATTTTGCATATTTTTTGTAACAAAAACGATAATAATAATTGCAAGTCTGAATATCATAATAAGTATTATTACTGAGAAACGGATCTAACAAAAAAAGTCTACTGTCGAATCTGAACAATTATGCCGGTTATATAAATAACTACATATAACTATATAAATCACTATACTTTAACTTCAAGTTCCTACTTCCTTCCTTTGATTCCTATCAAATTAAATTTGAACTAGCTTATGTCCGTGACACGCAGAAGTCAATTTAACAATCCATTCATACAGACGTCCTACCCATATTTTACACCCATAGGGGTAGAAATTCTAAAATTCCTATTTAGTGCTTACTTTCGCTATATAATGAAGCGATCTGCAAAATTTCAATATTCTACGTTCAACAGTTTCGGCAGTGCGTTGATTATTGGATCTGTCAGTCACCTTCCTTTTTATATGTAGATTCTTATATTGTGCGTTAAAAACCTCGACAATAATTGTTGTGACATTGTTATACAAATAATAGTGAATTATAATGCAACGGCTTTGCGATTTCACACTAAGACCAACCAAGGTGGAAGTCATTAAGTTTGCTCATCTACAAGACGTTTCGTCATTAGTTTATGTAAGAGAATTATATAAGCTCTGTTGGAGTACACGGTCGTCTGTTAAGTGTCTATAATTTCACAAGAGCAACTTTGAAATACAATACTGCATGAAGTATGTACTATGTATGCTCTGATATTATTTAATATGTAACAAATCGCGTGATGAAATTGGCGCGTAATCATTTTATCCATACACTCAGCCTTCCTATTAACTACTTAAACGGTCGATTCATATGCAAAGAAAAATAAATAAAGATGAGTTCGTAGAGCTTCCACGTAAAACGCCGCTTAGTCACTTGGCAAAGAAAATCGATCAAAACATATGATTCTTGTCGTAATAATGCTGATAACACAAAATATTTATAGATCGAGAATCAGAGTTCCGAATTTTATAATTCCCACTATCGCTCGTTTTCCTTGTGGCAGTACCCATACGTGATTCATGGAATAAAATATGAATCGAGTTTTAGTAAACTCCCGGGAATTCCTCTCGGCTCGCGCATTAAATTATTTCATTATCCTACTATAAAACCATTAATAATACATACATATATTACTTTGAATTGACGCTTGCACCATTGTTAACTGTTGAATGAATTTACGGACACTAAACTTGCAAACATCCTTAACTTACTACCAGCTGGTACTACTGCCAATATTATTATCATCCACAAAATATTATTATACTACGAATATATGCATCAAAAACATTTGTTGTAGAAAAGATATTATTTGTATTTCATCATACATATCCACTACGCCAAGTTATTAACCGCGTGAATTATAGTGAAAACCAGCTTAGTGAAAGTGTATATCGCAGCGAATAGACGTATAGTCAGGTGCGAGCTCAAGTGATAGTGTCATATTCTATTGAAACGGTATATTGTTTGTTTACTGCATGCAAAATGTTCGTGTTGTCCATGTTTTAAGTTACTCAATGCCATAGCAAATATATGTACATGTATATTAACTAAATATTTGTGTATACGCTGTAATATTGACCTACGTCTCTGAGTTTTCTGTGTTCAGACGGGGAAAGAAAACAAACGTATTAGGAAAAAAAATATTACGTTTATTGCAACATCGCAATTCGAAGGCACATACTCGCACGGTACGCGCACTCCGTCAACGTAACATAGTCACTTGAATAGTCCATAACACTGATCGTTTTTAAAAGTTCATATTCATTGAACAATCGTTTATCATTTATCACTTATAAATTAGGCGGCACTAATTAACGGGTCATATGGTTGGAGAATAGGCAGCTGAATGGCGACGCGGGCCCGGCTCGCTCGCTCCTCGTGCACCTTGAGGAGAACCAGGTCCATGGCGGCGCGGGCGTCCTCCAGGGGCGAGTGGCCGGAGCTCCCGCGCTGCACGCTGCGACCCAGCAGCTCCGCAGAGAGAGCCCGAAGCGACCGCCGTAGAGGGAATCCACGAGAGTGAGGGTATAACGCGCATGTGTCCACTACTGCACCGTGTAACAGTTTTAAAGCTCGGAGGTCATTGTCCAATGCGTGACCGATTAGGATCGTATCGCTTCCTACGAATCCTAGAATATCATTTTGTACATCTCGTAGCGTCTTAGTCGCGCGCGCCAGGTCGCGCGGCCTGATGCCCGAGAAACGTGTGTTGTGGTCGACGACAGGTGAACTAGGTTTCACTAGAGATTTGTAGACGAGCCTGCCGTCAGCCGCTATGACCGCGATACTCGCTAACTCTAAACCCGCCGTGGTGTAGCACATCTCAGCGTCGATGGCGTAAACGCCTCCTCGAGGTGATCGAGCTCGTACATAGCCCTCGAGAGGGCCATTCATTCCGGGTCGAGTGCCACTCCAAACGTGAAAACGCGCAGTGCTGCAACCTTTTGAACCGAGCGGCGCATTGCAACAGGTATGTCGAGAATCTCCACTTATTCGACCCCAATGATACACACAACTTTCTTGAACCACATATTCACCTTCGCGAGTCATTCTAAACATTTTATCACATCGTACGCACAAATGTTCCACTGCATCCGCTTCTTCGTCACTGTCGGAGCGAGGTGTGGACCCCCACGATCCTCGCCCGCTGTCACTTTGAGATAAACCAGGTACAAACTCCGGTGCGTTCACATCGAACGAAGTGAACTGTAAGGGTCTCGGTCGAGGCGGCGGATTAATGTAGACGACCGCCTTGCACGAGTTGGGCTCTATTTCGAGCGGGTAGCCCAGCGCCCACATGCGCTTGGGCGACAGGAGATGAGGACGCAATGCTTCCACTAATTCTTCGGTTGAGATTCTCTGCGGCGTCGACGGCGTCGGCGGCGCGGACGGGGGGCGGCGTCGATCACGCGGCCTGCGCCGACGTGCTGCGGCGCTGGCAGTGTCCACCGTCGCGATGGTCTCTTGGTAAAACCAATCGTGCCAATGAGTACAAAAATGCATGTTTCTTGATCGGTTTGTATACACATAGAGTCGAGAGAGCGAGCGCGGAGCTGGAATCGGCAAATACGTGCAATCGCGCGCGCGGGCGCTGTACTAATGGCGCGCTGGTGGGGCAGCCCACGCTTTATACGTCACGTAGGTAGCGCGCGTTCGTTAACGGGACATTACAATCGACCGGCCTATTCTCATTTTTCTAAACAATAATAAAACTTCTTTCTGTATGAAATATGTTAAGCAGACTACCTTACGGGGTTTCAAAGTTACAAACCTATAATAATACTTAAACTTTGCAAAAAAAAATAAAGCCGTACGCGCTTTGTTTACATGAATCAGCTGATTATGTTTCTATGTTATGAACCTCCAATCAACATCCGATCGTACGCTATTTAGTATGACTAACATAAATTAATGCTTCACTATACTTCTTTGACGAATTTAGAATATACTTAAGATTTTTTTACATACTATATAACCTTATATAAAAATCTTACAAGGAAATAAGACGGAAAATATATTTATAAAGGTAAATTTCCTGTTCTAATCTAATATTTATTTATATTTGGCTTCGCATAATTAAATAACATATACTTAGGTATATAACGTATACATTAACAATAGAAAACAATCGAATGAATCTAGGTCATCATAGTTTACAAAAATATCTTATCGCTCATACTTTTAAACAGTCGC